>JAANDH010000705.1:66110-153417 GCA_011799765.1 Nymphaea thermarum | reverse complement strand
TTTGAAGTATTTTCTGACCACATATCTCTCAAATATTTGTTCTCGCATAAGGAATTGAATCTAAGACAGAGGAGATGGCTGGAATATCTTAAAGATTATGACTTTCAGATAAAGTATCATCCAAGAAAGGCCAATGTGGTAGCTGATGTACTCAGCAGAAAGGTGCATGCTAAAGCTAGTGGACTGTTAACGCTGACATTGAAATTGGTAGAAGACTTTGAGGAAATTGGTAGAAGACTTTGAGCAATGACATCCATTACGAGATGATAATGGAAAGGTGAAGTGTGCGGGAATAATTCGAGATAGGTTTCTTGAGGAAATCATTGAGGAACAAAAACCGAGTCATGATTATGCAAAGTTGATACCTCAGTGTCACAAGGAGGAAGAAACTCCTTATTCTGAAGATGACGACGGATCTGTATGGTTCAATGGTAGATTGTGGGTTCCGAATGATTCTGAGGTGAAAGACAAGTTGCTAGGAGAGGCACACAAAACAAGATACACCATACATCCAGGAAGCACCAAAATGTATCAACATTTAAGAATAAACTTTTGGTGGCCAGGAATGAAGAAAGGGATTGCTGAGTTCGTCTTACGATGCTTGGTGTGTCAACAGGTTAAAGTTGAACATCAAAAACCAAGAGGTTTGATGCAACGAATAGAGATTCCACAATGCAAATGAGAAGATATCACTATGGATTTCATAGTGGGGTTACCACGTACTCGACGACAGCACAATGCTATTTGGGTAGTGGTAGACCGCCTAACTAAATTTCAAGCTCTCTATGGCCGACCTTGCAGATCACCATCGTGTTGGACTGAGATAGGAGACAACAGGATTGAGGATCCTTAAGTAACCTAATATTACACTGATCAGGTCAACATGATTAGAAAGAAACTTTTGGCTGCTCAGAGTCGACAAAAGAGTTACGTGGATCAACGACGAAGAGAATTGGCTTTTAAAGTTGGAGAGGTTGCATATCAAATTGCACTTCCACTGCAATACGGTCATGTTCATCCAATATTTCACGTGTCAATGCTAAGGAAATACATATATGATCCATCACATGTGATAGACTATGAAGAAGTTGATTTGCAAGAAGATATGACAACAGAAGAACAACCACTATAGATTATAGTTCGAAAGGAACATGTGTTGAGAAGGAAATTATCCTACTTGTTCAAGGGAAATGGCAACATCATGAGATCAAAGAATGTACATTGCAGCCCGAAGAAGACATGAGGAAGAGTTACCCTCAACTATGTCAATTATACTTTCAAATTAGAAAGAAACTTTTAATACCAGAACCCTCACGGAAGGTCTGAGTTCAGAACCTCCAACACCAAATTTGAAGAGGGGAAGACTCGGCCTTCCCGAACCTGTTATGATACTAAACAAAAGAGGAAAAAAGAAAAAGGGGAGAGTCGCCTCTTGTGTGGTAGTAGCAGAGGCGAGTTGGAAAAAAAAGAGAGGATAACAGCATCATCCTCCCGTTCCCTGCCGGTTCCTCTTCGTCGTGAGGCAGAGATGAAGGACGAGAGGAGAGAAGGGAGCGACGGCGTTGGTCGGACGATAGGCTGCGGCTGGAGGCGTCGCTCGGACGGTGGGCGGTGACGTGAAACCGAGCGTTGGAGCTCGCGGGAGGAGAACAGATCTCTCCCCACGGTCCCGCTTTCCTCTGGTTTTGGTTGATTATAGAGTCGGTGGAAGCTTCACCGTCAGTCGCATGAGAAGGGAAGAAAGGAGCAGCCCGCGAGGAGAGAGAAAAACGGGCGAAGGAAATGAAAAACGCTAGGGTTCGGCCAAATTTATATCAATGTTGAAAAATTACAAAGCGGGTCCATCTTATTAGCTAGATTCTCGAAAAGACTGTTGTAATTTTTATACATTCATCCCGCAACGTTTTTGCTAAAAACTTTTTCAAAAAGAGGCTCGCAATAGTTATTTTCAATTAAAACCGACGATTTATACGAAATTGCAAAATAGTACTTTCTAAGTTCTTAAATCTTCCCAATAGGGGTTTTCATGAAATTATTTGCAATTTCGGTGGAAAACGCAATGTTATGCATTATTGCTCTGTGGTACCTTTTGTGTTATTTAAATTTCAAGAAAAGNGTCTGTACTGGAGGGCCCACAGGGTATTGGGCGGCACAAGGGCCCGGGGTACTGCTGCTGTGTTGGGAGAGAGACATCTCCTGGTCCCTCAAACCGGGTTCCTAGGGGGGCCATGCTGCTGCAGCGGCGATCTGGGATATCTCAGGAGCCTTCACTTCAGGTGCCCTCGATCCGTTGGATCGCCTGGTGAAGAGACGTTTTGTTCTGCCCGTGAGTGCCCACGGGGATTTTTGTTGCTCGGCACGATGACCATGACATTGTCAGAGAACTACGGTTGGAAGCCTACGAAATTTTGGAGGTTGTGCACACCTCGTTTTGTTCTGATAGTGGGTCGTAACTTTTGTCTGTGTGTAAAGTTTTGGAAAACTTATGGTTGTAGTTCATAATGCCTTTTTGGAATCGTTTTATGGAATTAAATATTATTTTGTTGGGCCATGTTCCATTCATGGCTGGATTTTCTCATACTCAGAGGAATTCTGACCCTTCTTTCTATCTCTACAGGTAGTCCTTGATTGATTTTTGGTTCTTAGAGTGACGACCTCAGTCTTGTGATGGACAGACATTGGCATTTTGGACACTGCATCGGTTTTGGGCTTAGTGGCTATTTCTGTTGTTTGGGTCCAAATGTTTTATTTTAATATAGTGCATTTGTTTCGGTTTTGGTCATGACTCAATGTTGCTTCTGCAATTATTTATGAAATGAAAAAGCAAATTTTTGGTGTCAAAAATTGGGTCGTGACAGCCTAACATTTGGATTATAAATTATATGTCTGTGTGCTCTTTAAACTTTGTATTTGAAAACTACTCGAGAAAATCAACACAAAATTTCGATTATAATGAGCAAAATGGTCATTTTGGTCATAAAATTTTTGAGGTATCTATGCAGCCGAATCTCATCATGAAGTTATATGTTGGACTCATTTTCCTACAATTTTTTATGTGTTTTAAATTTCTGCTCTAACTTTGGTAGACCATCACTTTTTGATCTGTGCATGTTTTCTAATTCTATAAAGTGCTTGGATTTTCTTTACGTAGAGAATCTACATACAAATTTTCAAGGTAAACCAATTAATTTGATACTTTGTTTACCATTCCAAATATAGTGATGAAGTCATTAATGGAATTCTATTTCTGTGATTTTCTGCATATTTCTACCCTAAGTTTGCAATATTGTAACTCTTTAGCCTATGCATGTTTTTTCATTATATAAATTCTTATTGACTGTTATGCAAGTGTCTAGCTAGATGATGTGCATAGAGACAAGTGAATACAAGATATTCAAGAGGAGATGAATTATCTGCACCATAGTATGATCTTGTGGATCTACTAAAATGACATAAAGTGTTGTAGAACATGTGAGTCTTCAAGCTTAAGAAAGAAGGCCAAACCAAGTTTAGATCCTTCTCTTAAAGCTGGAAGAAGAGCTTGTTAGGTTAGGATGTCTTCAAAAATTACCCAAAACCCATTCTTTTCATTATATAGTATATTTTCATGTAAGAAATGGGAGAATCTTTCTTGGTGGGTGTGTAGAGGGAGACCACTAGGGAATGAAGGAGCACAAAAGAAAAAGAAGCAGCATTCTTGCTGTGGGACAAGGTCACTATGAAAGTGAATAGAAGAATAAGGACGCAATAAGTTGGGCTTTTGTGTAGCTACATCAAGAGGAAGAAAGGTGGGAACACATGGGAAAGAGAAGGGGAGAAAAGAGATAGAGAAGAAGGGGGCAGCCACTTGGAGTCTTTTCTTTCAAGTGCCTTTCTTTTTTTATCTTTTTTTTTCATTTCTCAATCTATCAAAACAATGTTGGTTTGCTGGTTTTGGATTGGAACATATAAGAAAGCAATCTCTGGTGCATTGGTTTACCTTTTCATAGTGAAACCCTTGTATCCATGATTTTTTCCCGTTAAAATTATGTATTCATTTTTTTGTCTTGTTTTCTACATGATTTTGGTTTGTGTATCCTTTGTAAATATAGGTCATAATTCTAAAGTTTCAATTTGCATGTCTCACACCAGTTTTGCATGAATCACACAACATTTGTCGCCTGTATCACATAAAGTGTCACATGCATCATACAAATTTTTGCATGTTTTGCACTATAGATTTACATGTGATGCACTACTCATGGTGCAACTCGAGGTACACCCAATGCACTTATTTAGAGCATAAAAAGTGCAACCTTTTGCAACAAAATGTTATCAAAACATGTGTCATGTAACAAACTGGTATCAGGGTATAATGTGCATATTTACTTCTAACATTAATCTTTGTGATAGAAAAGGTACAATATACATATTTACTTGAATGTCTTAACATTATACGAACACAACGAACATTTTTAACTTGCAGTCCTCACCATGGAGGATGATCTGCAAGAGAACAAAAAATGAGAGAGAAGTTCATGTTGAAGGAAGGAAGAAGAAAAAGGTTGCTAGTGAAGAAAATTGGTGTCGAAGCAGAAATGGCAGACATCATCAAAAGGAAACAACGGTGAGTTCTTCATGATGCCATTGTGCTTGCTTGTTTCGTCTCTATTAAATGACAATGGAAATGGCTTCTATAGGGCTTTCTTTTATGGATGGACATTTGAAGGAATCAAATGAGAACTTAAATAAGCAAGACATAAGTTTCTACAGTGCCATTTAGGTGGACGAGGATGGTTATACCACAAATGTCTTCTAGGCAAATTCAAGGTCAACAGTAGATTATGGATGCTTCAGTAATCTCTCATTTTTCATACAACTGTGAAGATCAATTTTTGTGGCTGACCTTTTCTCCAATTTGTAGGAATGAACTATCACTCCAAGAGTTGCATTATGCTTTAATCAGACTACTGAGACATTAGAGTGATTGTTCAAGGTATTCACTAAGGCCATGAATAGGAAGCACCCTCCAGTTGTACTTACAGATGGTGACAATGTAATAGCAGTTGTAGTGTCTATCGTATGACCATAAACGCATCATCAACTATCCTTGTAGCATATATTCCAAAATGCATCGATGAACATATGGCACACTCTGAATCAACAGGCCGACTTCAAAGACAGTATTGCAAAATGTGCCCTTGAGTGCAAAGTTGGTGAGACATTTGATAATACATAGAAACAAATGATTCAAACATATGACTTAGAAAAAACTGTGTGGCTTTGAAAATTGCATAGGGACAAAGAAAAGTAGGTATTGGCTTATGGAAGACAACCATGAACGATAAGCACACAAAGAGTGGAGAGCATAAATGCAGCACTGACAATGACAATGAGAGTGTTCTCTTGGTTACAAATATCTCAATTCATAGAACACTGACATTTTTGGATAGTCATAGGGACTATGAGCGTGAAAAAATGAAAAAGCATTCTCATCACGACCTCAAACTCTAGGTATAAATATCCTAATCTAAGTTGCAGCTATGTAGATACCAATTGCATTTGAATAGTTTAAGAAAGAGGCCATTCAAACAACTAGTTGCAACATAGAATTACATGCATAGCAATCAAGTGCCTGCACATATCATATAATGTGCTAGGGGAGAGATTCGACTACTATTAATGATGTGTATGTGACGTACCATGTTGAAACTAATATTGTTGAATGTTCTTGTAAGAAATATGAATTTAAAGGTTTTTTGTGTTGTCATGTTCCAAAGTCACTCGATTGAAAAAATATTAAAAAATCATTTCATAGATACATTGTCAGAAGATTGACCAAAAATGCGAAGTTGGATATAATAAAGAAAAGTCTTGAAATTCTTTCTGCTGATGGTCCTAAGTTTAGCAGCGCGTCCCAATAAAATCATCTATGTAAAACACTAACGTATGTTGCAAACCTAGCAGCAAGAAAGGATCAAACTAATGAATGCATGACGCGGATGACAAAGGAAACCTAAAGAACATTTTGACACTATACTGTGACAGTGATGCAATCAATAAAAGCCAGCTCAAAAAAGTAACTCCCATCACCTCTCATCTATTGGAGAAGGGAAGCAATAGTTTTTGTATGAATATAGTGTTCAAAAAGTCAAGGATCAATGTTTTAAAATATGATGGCACGAAACAACCCATCAATGGTTTGAAGAGGAACACATTACATGATAAGAGTCGATGTAGGACAAAATGCGATTTTGCAGAACTCTTGGTAAATTTTTATATTATACGCATTTCTTCCCAATTATATGTTTTAGTTGTAAGCACAATTTGAAAATCGAAGATGTGTAATTGTTACAAAGAGTTCTGCAAACAAGCATTTCGAATGTACATTGTAATGTTAATTATTGACTGATATAACTTAAATCATTTTCATAAATTAACAAACATTATCCACTACTTCTTTGAGTCAATCAGTGTATGTTAGAGATAACCACCATCGGTTAATATTGTGAGATAACAAGTGCCTTTTAACATAATCATTAATGGTCCAATGAGGTTCGTCTGTTGACTGTGTGAGATAATTAGTTTTTGTTAGTGGTGTAAGATAACGAGTGTCTATTAGACACATGGAAGATCTAATAATGGCAAGAGTTAAGTAGTGTTGTTAGTGGTGTGAGATAATGATGGTCTGTAAATAGAGTGAGATAAGGAATATTTGTAAATGGTATGAGATAATAAGTATTTGTTAGTGACATAACAAGTATCTGTTAGGGATAACTATTGTCTGTTATGGCATGAGATAATGAGTGTCTAATAATAGAGTGTTTAATGGTTTGAGATAAGGACCGTGTGTAAATGGTGTATGATAATGAGTATCTATTGGTAGGGTTAGATAATGATTGTCTATTAGAGATAACCACCATTTTTTACTGGTGTGAGATCATAAATGTCTATTAGTGGTGTGAGATAACAAGTACCTAATAAATGTCTATTAGTGGTGTGAGATAATAAATATCTATTAGTGGTGTGAGATAACAAGTACCTATTAACTGAGTAATTAAGATGAGGACTATTTGTTGATAGTGTGAGAAAATGAGCATTTGCCACTAGTGTGAGACAACGAGTTTCTGTTAGTGGTGTGAGATAATGACCATTTGTTAGTGGTAAGAGATAACTATTGTTACAACTTTTCAAAATATTTGAGATTGGCTAAATACAATCTTAACAAGTGTTCCATATCGCTTTAAAAAGGCTTTTAAGCAACAAGAAGCATGTTCCCAAGCGATTTTTAATTGTCATGTAAACATCAACTTGGGTAAAGTTAGGTCTTTTCCAGTCATTATCTCATGTATGTATGAACACATTGCAGTTGTAATTGTTTGTATGTTATGGATTTTTAACTGGAGCAAGCTTGTAGTCTGAAAACAATTTGAGGTTGAAGACATCATTCATGCAACAGTACTGGAGAAGGCCAAACACATAAGTAATCGTAACACACTTAAGGTTAAAAATGCATACTGTCGTGATGGCCAAAGGATGTATCTGATATCTGTGTTTGTTTTTTCACGTTATGGATAACATATAATACCTTGTTTTGATTTTCCATACACAAGGAAGTAAGAACAGGAACGCAAAGGGTGTTACAAAACAGTGAGTAAGGGAAAAAACAAAGGCAGTAAGGGACAAACAGACCAAGCAAGTAAGGGAAAAACAGATTAAGTGACAACCATTTTAACTTCATCAAGCCTCTTATCTCCAATTCCTGGATCGATCTTAATGTTGTCTAGCGCACACTCGCATTTGAATGTGTTATTGCATGGCAAACAATTTTCTATTATTGTCGCCTATGTGAAGTGTATTTTTTGTGTTTCAAATAATATAATGGAACATGTAAAATGAAAGATAAGTACCATAAAAGATGATTTTATAGAAAACCTTTCATGGTAGTTGTTCATACTATGCTCTAAAGGTTTAACAAAATAATCTATACTAATATTGCTGATTTGTTGGCAGGGGCAAAAATCCTCCATGTAGACAACAAATAGACTATTGTTAAGTTGTCGAGTACAACACACCATTGTAGAACTAGAACTCACAGTGATGTTATATACAACAAATAAGGCCGATATTTTAAATGGACAAGTTAGCCATATTACCTATCCTCAAGCCAGTTGGAATTGCTGGTTTCTTCATTGCCAGCGACCACTTTTGTGGAACGTGTCATTTTCATTGGGCTGACTGACATTTTGCCATGGTCAAGGATCTTCTTCTCCCTAACCATTGTTTATCTATTTGGGTGATGGATTTTTCTCGATGGGCATGTTACCAAAGACGGTCATTCTTACTGAAGTCACTCAATACTTCTCTAATAAGATTGGTGTGAATAGATTTTTTGGTATCCTACCCCATTTAAGAGGAAACCCCCTTTTCATATCTCGTCAGTTTTAAAAGAAAATAGATCAGCTGCCTTTTTCTTGTATGTCCTTTTCAAAGTACACTTTTGAAATTCAAATATATTTACACATGTTTGTTATCTCATAACATTAATGAAAATTGATTTGATTACAAAACATATAACTTGGTATAGCCTATGTAATTGTTATGTTATTTATGATTGATCATCATCTAAATCTTACATGTGGATACTATATTTAAACACATGTAAGCTAATGAAGATTGACTCGATTAATTTGATTACGAACATATAACTTGTTATGTTTATATAATTATTATGTTGATGTTATTTATCATCGATCGTTGTCTAAGTATTACATATAGAGGTTATATTTAAATGCATACGTTAATGAAGATTGATTATATTGATTTGATTACCAACGTATAACTTACTATTGTCTATGTAATTGCCATAACAAAGAAACCTTATGTAAGGACAACATAGAACATTGTTAGCATTATATTGTGTATACCGCTACAACACAATTTGCAAAGTACAATGCAACAATGTCATTCAGCTGCATTTAATGAAGTCATTGATTACTTCAACTACATAGAATTAAAGTTGTCAATAACTACAAAAAAAATTGCTAATGAGTATTCATTGTACTATCATGTGTGTACTCTTGCCATGTAAATGGCAAGGTACCATTACGATAAATGTTGTATTGTCATGTACTCCTACTATAGAAATGCAGTCGTGAATCGGTGTACTATCGCATGTAGATGTTTGCGGGTGCATTAAGTATGCCATGGTAGGAAGAATTGGGACTATATTCATAAATAAATGAGTATGTAGCATACTATCGTGTTTGAGAAGGTGAGAGCAATGAATAAGGTGAAATGAAAGCTGTTAGCGTTGAGATACATCCAATTGTCCATGAGCTCAACCTAGATAAATGGATAAGTAATATTGTAGGTACATGATAGCCTCGTATCGTAAGGAAATACAATGGTGGATCATTTCATCCTTTGTCTACCCCTCACAGGTTTTTCACGATGCAATAGAGTTAATGCAACAAAGAGTAATGAATTAAAAGCACTAAATTTTTAGTCTTTATGTCATGGTTTTTCACATTCTACAATACACTGCTTACTTGTTCTTGATACATTATTTATGGCCTCGTGTCACGTTGTTCAAAGCATAGTCTGTCGGATGCCCTTCAATTCTGGTTTTGTGCATGCTAGAATAATGTTTTGATGCCCCAAACTGTTCTGATCATTTGAACTTGTATGTATTCAATAGATTACCAACAGATACATCAGATATTCTCACACACTTCATTTATACTCATATCTGACATTGTATACTACATGTCATGCTTCCTGCATTGTGGGAAGAGTGCCATCATTGGGTACACTATGTGCTTGACATGCATAAGATTGTTTTCTTATACTACAATTCATTAGAAATATATAGATCAGTACATCTTGATTTGATGTTCATGAAAGACTTTAAAGAGCACATGTGAATCAGCATGTCTTAGTGGCACTTTTTTTGTAGGAGGGAAGCTCGCCACTCGAACAATGGATGTGAATGTGATGTGTTTCTCATCAGATACATGAAAGCAATTATGTGTATGTAGCAGATAGACATAACATATTTCATTGAGGGTGTTGTTTTCTTATTTATAAACATGTTATTTTTTCTTCACAAAATGATATACCACATTATAAAAAAAGTCGTGACGACTTGGTGAACTACGTCATGTCGATTACAGCAAATAGAAAAAACCCAAAGAAGAAGAAAATAGAAAGCAACATGAATAATATATTTTGTGTCTAACAAAATGAAGAAGAAAATAAAATGAAATGACATGAATACTGTATTTTGCATCAAACAAAGTAGTTGTCACTATTGAAAAAAAAATCTTTGTCTTAGATAATTAACATACAACTGTCGCACCATTAATAGACACTCGCTATGTAATACCATTAGCAAATACTCGTTATGTAATTCCATTATATCACACCATTAACAGATACTACTTATGTAATACGATTAATAGACACTCATTATGTAATATTATTAAAAAATAGTCATTATGTCATAGTATTATCTCACACCATTAATAGACACTCATTATGTCATAGTATTATCTCACACCATTAATGGACACTCATTATATAATATCATTATCTCAGACTATTTTTAAACAATCGTTAAATCATCTCGCATCATTAAAGACATTCATTATCTTACATCTCACACCATTAATATATGTTTATTATCGATCATCTTGTTTATGGCATTTTGTTTTTTATAGATTCTGATTCAATGTGCCGATTTTGTTTTTTATAGATTCTAATCAATGTGTTTATAGCTAATAACAATATGTCTTCCCCATCAAGGATAGGATGCTGGCATGCAGTCTCCACATGCTTCTAGGCTTGTTTGCTGTGGATCTTCCTACCAAAATGCTCATAGGCTTGTTTGCTACGGATCTCCCTCTGACCTTGCTTCTAGATCATTGTTGATGTTGATGATGGAGATGATGATGGGACATGAACTGCATATGTGGATTATGATCGACGCAAGCAAGTTTCTCCATGTGCAAATGGTGATCGAGATGGAAAATTTAGTGTTGCTGTGAATGGTGATCGACGAAGGGGCCCCTCAATCAAAGAGCTTTGGGGTACTTGAGGATGCACTACATCTCAATATGCTCATGATACCATGGTGTAAACCTGCAAAACCTTGACATCTTTGCATGATAGCTCAAGCGCTTTTACGTTATTCCAATTAGCCTTTTCTAATGTCGTATGGTGTAAACCATGGTGTAAACCACACCTACATACAAATGGAACATTTCGTAAGTATTCCAACATTCTTATCGAGCAAACTATTAATTACTATTTGGTAAATATACCTATTCATTTGATGATTCAATATGTTTGATCTGGATGCATCTATCATGGCAATCTCTAGGACTGATATCTCTCCACTGTGTGTGTAATGGTCGTGCCTCTGGAAATGAATGGTCTACAATGATAGAAGGGGAAAGTATGTGCTCCCACATTCAGATCTGCAGTGCAAGTCAAGACATTACAACATATGCGAGTGTTTTTTCCAATAAATTAACTTGATGAACACACTATCTGGGCCCACATCAACAACCAAAATCCTCTCACAGACGCAAAAAGGTTCTTCAATCGCTTCAGTTTAAGGGTGCGTATCGGGCCGGGTACCGGGCCTGGCCACCAAAAATTAGGCCCGGCACGGCCCGCCTGCGAGGAGGGAGAGCGGAGAGGGGAAGGGAGAGGAGGGAGCTGAGAGGGAGGAGAGGGAAGGGAAGGAGGAGCGGACATCGGCTCATGGCGGATTATAACGACCGTCTCTTGCGCAGGACCGGAAGCGGGGCGCACAGAGGCTTCAACACCAGCAGCAGGTGCAGGAGCATCACCAGGCGTCTGGTCACCCTCCTCCAAGGCGTTGAGATTGTCGGAGCCCCAGAGCCGGAGAGAGAGTTCGTAAACGACCATCTCATGCGGGGTCTTGAGGGCGATGGCAGGCCCGCGGCGTCGGACCCGTGCGGAGACGTGCCAGAACTTCTTCCTCAGGCCTTGCGCTTGATGGGGAGCTTGCGAGCGGTCTTGACGATTGGGGGCGAGATCGAGAAGGTGTGGTTGGGTGATGGAGGTGTGGCCATCCTGCAAGAAAGAGGATGCACTCAATCGAAGCTCGCCCGCAGCCCTCCTTCTCCCCTGGCTTTCTCTCTCAGGGGTCGTCCCGTCCTCCCCTTTCTGTGTGTGTCACCACAACAGCAAGAGAGACGAGGGCTTTGCTCGTTTTGGGGGCCGTGCGACGAAGCTTTTTGGGTGCTCTTTTCTTCCCCTTCTGGCTTGGGGGAGGGAGACGGGAAGGGGGGAAGGGGGAGGGAGACGGGAAGGGGGGAAGGGGGAAGGGGGAAGGGGGAGGTAGACAGCCAAACGGGATGGGGGGAAGGGGACCGGGCCTACCGGGCTGCCGCCGGGCCGGGATTTTCCTAGCCCATACCGGGCCGGGCCGGCCCGGCCCGATGCCCAGCCTTACTTCAGTTATCTATAGAAATGCATAAACATAGCTGTCTCCAAGCATAACTATGCATCAAGTCAAAATCTTCCAAGAATTGGACGTCTCGCCAACTTATTCTCGAGCCCGAATTGTCACTAAATAGAAAAATGGAAAATAAATATAGAATAAAAGACCTCAATGCTTGGTCTGCATCATGTGATGGTGCATAATGTCTTACATGCTGTCATTTATGTTGTAGGACTGTAATGTTGGTTGACATCGACTTTCCCTCAAAGCTAACAACATTCTCAAATTCATAATCTGTCAGCTCTAGGAGATTGTTTCTCTTCCCACTCAAAGTGTGGTTGGATGTCTAAAACACTGGTTTTCTGTGAATTCTCATATCAAACATCCTATCAACATCTTTTAGGGTAATCATCATCTCAAATTCATTGAACACGAATGTCTGTGTTTGAGGATCTTACTTTTGAGCTAAAGTGTACAAGGGACTCCATTGGATTTCCACAAAGCCATGGGCCAACAGCCCATTGAATTTCATTTTCTTCTTCCAGAAGTTTAAGATCGTCTCATACAATTTGACAACAAAACACCACTAGTAGTGCCCTTATTTCTGTAACACCATACTAATGTCAAATGCATTACCAAACACAGAAACTTTAATCACAAATAGTTGAATAGACATTCATTATCAAACAAGGGAAACGTCATAGATTACTTACAATGATGTCACACATTTGCCTCCTTTTAGACTGCTTTGTTTTTCTTTGCCTGGTACTTCTAATTTTCGGTGCAGCTTCCTTCTGGACATCTATGCCATGTTGCTCTCTCACAATTTATTCACCATCTACTTCCTCTCTCCTAAAGGGGTTGCTCAAGGGAATGAAGATATCCTCTACCCTATCCACTATCAGCTGCACAACTGCTTCCTCTACTTCCTCCGACATTTGATTTTCCTCCATCATCTCAAGTTTCAAATCCTCCATGCTGGTCTTTCTGATTGCTTTTACGACTTTTGCCTCCTCAATTGGATTTTTCCCTTCATGTTCCTTCTCCATCTATACCACAACAATAGCTTTAGCTATCGTACCCAGGTTCTGCCGACTCATTATTCACAACTATCAATCCATCTTTTACCAAGTTCTTTATATTTGGTCATGTTCAATTTCACACCAATAGATGACGTACAACGGATGGTCAATGTGATAATCTTCCATATGGCTTGAAGAAATAGACAAAGTCGATCTGCAAGAGGCAAAAGAATCGTGAGACAATGTCATACTGCCTTTGATATCTAAGGAAAGGGGCATGACTAAATAACGTGTCATATAGCATCTATGATAACGGAATGGGTGGAACGTCCTAAAATGTCTATGGTCATGAAAAGGGTATGAGATAACAAAACGGGCGAGACAAAAAAAAATGTGTCATATAATGTATGACATAATGAAAGAAGTATGAGATAACAAAAGAAGTGGAATCAAATAATGCATCCTATAATTTTTGAGATAAAGACAAGGGTATAAGATAACAAAACAGGTTATATAGCATCGTAAATAACAACAGAAGATATGAAACCGGACGTTTGATGCAATGGAAATCAGGAATTGGAAACATTTTGCTGGAAATAAGTTTCTTGGAATAAAGGAATTGGAAAAAAATTTCTACTTCTCATTTGGATGTGTGTTCTAGAAATTTATTTCTCAGTTTGATACAAAAGAAATATATTTCAGGTTTTAGATTAAGAAGGAAGGAAGAGGGGAACGATGGAGGAAGGTAGGGAGGAACCAGGGAAACGATGGAGGAAGGGAGGGAGGAACAAGGGAACAATGGAAGAAGGAAGGGAGGGAGGAAGAAGGGACACGCCAATCCTATGGAAACTAGAAATCAATCATCGTCAGAACAACCCGACCACGCACGGCATCGGAATCGGCTTCGGAAGAAATTCCGGCAGGAGCGGCGGCGCAACAGCAGAACTCCGCCACTCTGTTTCAGGAACCACCAGCCAACTCACAAACACGAACAGAGAGAGAAAAGCCGAGGCAAACCAGAGGGAATATAACCGGACACCTTTCTTACCCAACTGCTTCAGATAACCCAAAGCGAAGGGTGATCCCAACCGAAGGCAAGAACAAGCAGAGCGAGAAGAAGAGAGGTGATACCAGAAACCCTTCGGAAGCGATCCCGATTGGCGACAGCCTTGGCGGCGAGGGAACCAGAGAAGTCCGCAAGGATGGTAGCGGCGGGCTCGGCGGAGAGACGATGAGCAGCGAGAGCGAGAGAGAGGGAGGCCGCAGCGGCATGATGGAGGAAGGCGACGGGAGCGTGCCCCAACGGGCAAAAAAATAAAACTGGAAATATGTTTTCACCCCTCTGGGTGGAAACATTTTTCCGGAAAAATGTTTTCAATTCCACTTTTAACGGTAAAATTTTTGTTTCCACCTTTGATGAAATGGAAAACTTTTAAAAATTTGAAATTTTTTTCCAAACAGGTTATATAGCATCGTAAATAACAACTGATATATGAGATATGAAACCGATCCTATAGTGTCTAAGATAATGATAGGGGTATGAGATAATGAAATGAGTCCTACAATGTCTGAAATAATGAAACAAGTTTGAAATAACGTGCTCATAGTTTTTGAGGTAACAATAGGGGTACAAATAATGTGTGTCATAGTGTTTGAGATAACAACATGGGTATGAGATAACGAAACGGGTCCCTATACCATCTGAGATAATAGCAAAAGCATGAGCTAACGAAACAAGTTCTATAGCGTATGAGATAACGAAATGGTCTAAAAGAGACAGTGCCAATTAACGCATCCTATAGCATCTGAGAACCAAAACCAAATAACACATGTTATAGCATCTAAGATAACAAAAGAGGTATAAGATAATGAAACAGGGGGATAAAAAAATGCGTCCTATAACATCTGAAATAAGGAAATGCGCAGGACCAGAAAATGCATCCTATAGCATCCAAGAGAATGAAAAGCATCTGAGATAACAAAACGGATGGAACCAAATAACATAACCTATAATAACATCTGAGATAACCAAATAGGCATGACCAACCTCGATGAAACAACCTAAATCTGTCATTGTCAATGCTTTCTCATATGGGTGGACTCTGCTTGATCTGCTCTGACAGATGACCTTTACCACCTATGTTCCCTATTCCTTGTTGAAACTGTTTGCTCTGCTCCGACCAACAACCTTTACTGCCTCCACTCTCTCTTCCTTGATGATTCTGCTCGCTTTGCTTCGACAGCTGACGTCTATTTGCTCGATTCTTCAACTGATGGCTTCCTATGCCTGTTTGAAAAACAAAGACACTTCCTTGCCGCTTAGGGGGGTATATTGGCCTTAGCGACTTACATATATGGACTGACACAATAATCCCTGCCTTCATGAGGGCATTCTTTCCATCAATTACAACTGTTGATTCTGCTTCCCAATGATGGACCTAGTTTCAGGTGCCGATTAGACACATGGAAGATAGATAGTTGACATGCATGAAAGTTTCTTAAACTGAGGTGTACATAACCTGCTTCGATACATATAACCACTACAGATTCAATTGGCCACATATATTTCAATATTGCAACACATCAAATTCATGCAGGAAATTGGAAACATGTTTCATGCATTATATATGTTAAAATATCCTTGCAAGGCTAGCCTTCATCTTGCACATCATACACAAAGTGATCCATGTATAACTACTCTTACCCTAGAAAAAAAAAAAATTGGCTCTTAAGACATGTCTACTTCGTAGGTGTTTTTTTTTTTGTCAAACTAGTCTTTTTCTCATCTTAAGTGGTCTTTTACAATCCGATCGATTTGGCCGATTTTCAGAATTTTGTTCCGACTGTTTCGTCCGAAAGATTCAAGTATAATCGGATTTGGTTGACTAGAATTTTGTTACAAGTGTTGCGTCCGACATTACCATGAAACTTAGGCAGACCCATGACTGCTGAAGATACGGATACTGATGTTGAACGGCGTGGTGAGTTCTTTCTTCTTGGAGATGTGATGTGTTGATACCAAAAAAAAAAAAAAAAAAAAAAAAAACTAAAAATGTTAAAAACAAATCAGCCAAAAATTAGGAAAAGAATGTTTTTTAAAAAAAAAACACTTGTGACGGAAAAAAATGGACTTTTCAATTTTCTGTTTTTTCATTTTTTCATGTTTTCATATTCTCTATAGATTCTAAATATTTTATTTTCACTTTTTTCCATTGTATTTTTAAGGAATGATCACCTTTCTCTTTTTTGTTTAGAGATTAGTTGTTTTAAAATTTATCCAAATTTTTTCTTTTTTTTGGAAAAAGAAATTAAAATTAAAAAAGCTAACTACTTAAATTGAAAACTATATTCACGGCCATGGTTAGAACTCTTTCCAGCAAACGTTGACAAAGCTCCTGCCAATAACAATCGTGATTGTCTGCGTTGGCATTTCGGAAGGCTCAGCAAATGATGGGAAACCCTATGAAAATAATTTAAGGCTCGGATGTGGAAATCAGAAAAGAATATGCCCATCCACCGCCGCTGCCGAGCTTCTTGTCTGAAATTCTTCCGGCATCCGTACTGTGCCTTTCCGCAGCGATGAGGGATGAGGGCCCCTTTCTGTTCGTGCGGTGGGTCTTGTATGACGTCACCGACGCACGCCGATCCGCAGTTCTAGCAGAGTTACTGGTCCGGCCGGTCCGAGATCACTAGCAAGCAATGGAGAGGCCGGACGATGGTGCCTGGCCAGAAGGGTTGAGTAAAGAGAAGGGGAAAGAATGCCTGCTTCGTTCTCACTTGCGGAGGCAGCGTCGTTGATCGAGGCTTTCTCGAAGGGCGTGAGAGATTGTGATGGGATATGAGGAGACAGAAAGCGAGAGGACGAGCAGAAAGAAAAAGAAAAGGGAAAGTAGGGCTTCGATCTTTTAGTTAATTCTTTCGAGATCGAAGTCAAACGCGAAACGTGAGGGACACGCGGCGGCCTCATATAAGGCCCCCGTTTTCATCCCGAGGTTCTCTGGCGAGATGACAACCCAGAGCGTAGCGTGTTGACTCTACGCCAAATTCAGAATATTCGCAGTTCACATTCCATCGAGAGGGAGAGATAGAGATGAGGAGGACGGCTTTCTTCTCATCTAATCGCGATGATCTTCTTCTTCTTGGGAGTTCGCTTACTGCAATCGGACCCCAACAAAAGCAGTCTGCCTTGTGGTCTGTTCTGTTGTGAGGTTCGCCTACTCAAGCCGCCATGGATGTACAGCTGCGAGAAAGGGGGTCGGTGAGGGTGTTAAGCTTCCTTGATTCGGCCAAGGTCCAGTGGTATCATTTCACCGCCATTATTGTAGCTGGGATGGGCTTCTTCACCGACGCCTATGATCTCTTCTGCATCTCACTCATCACCAAGCTTCTCGGTCGCATCTATTACTATGAGGCCAACCCTGAGCGCCCTGGATCTCTTCCCCCCAATGTCGCTTCCGCTGTCAACGGGGTGGCCCTCTGCGGCACCCTCTTCGGCCAGCTCTTCTTCGGCTGGCTTGGTGACAAGATGGGGAGGAAGAGGGTGTATGGCCTCACCCTCATCCTCATGTTCGTCTGCTCTATTGCCTCTGGTCTGTCGTTCACCACAAACCCCAAGGGCGTGATGACCACCCTCTGCTTCTTTCGTTTTTGGCTGGGATTCGGCATCGGCGGCGACTACCCTCTCTCTGCTACCATCATGTCTGAGTATGCCAATAAGGCTACCAGAGGGGCGTTCATTGCTGCGGTCTTTGCGATGCAGGGATTCGGCATCCTTGCCGGAGGGATCATCTCCATCATCGTTTCTGCAGGCTTTATGAACAAGTACCCTGCACCCTCCTACAAAGAAGATATGAAGGGGTCGACCGTGGAAGAGGCGGATTATGTGTGGAGGATCATCCTCATGTTTGGAGCTCTACCTGCGGCTCTTACGTACTACTGGCGAATGAAGATGCCGGAGACGGCCAGGTTCACAGCTCTGGTGGAACTGAATGAAACTAAAGCTGAAGAAGACATGACGAAAGTTTTGCATCTGTCATTTATCGTCCCGAGAGAGGATTTGGAGCGAAATCAGGACAAGGCAGGGCAGGTCCGGACAATGGAGAGGTTCGGCCTCTTTAGCCGAGAGTTCTTCTGGCGCTACGGCAAGTGCCTCCTCGGCACCACTTCCACCTGGTTCTTCCTCGATATTGGCTTCTACAGCCAAAACCTCTTCCAGAAGGACATATTATCCGCCATCGGCTGGATACCTGCCGCCAAGACCATGAACGCTATCGAGGAGGTGTTCAAGATTTCACGAGCTCAGACACTCATTGCCCTCTTCTCCACCGTTCCCGGCTACTGGTTAACGGTGTTGCTTATCGATGTCATCGGCCGTGTGGCCATACAACTGATCGGTTTCTTCTTCATGACGGTAGGCATGTTCGTCCTCGCCGTCCCTTACGACATGTGGACGAAGAAGTCACACCGCATCGGCTTTGTGGTCATGTACGCTTTCACCTTCTTCTTTGCCAACTTTGGCCCGAACACGACCACCTTCGTTGTTCCCGCTGAGATCTTCCCGGCGAGGCTGAGGACAACCTGCCACGGCATCTCGGCCGCTGCCGGTAAAGCGGGCGCCATCATCGGCGCGTTCGGGTTTCTCTACGCAGCTCAGAGCAAGGACCCGGCCGAGACGGATCCTGGATATCCACCGGGCATGGGAGTGGGGAACGCTCTAATTGTGCTGGGAGTGACTAATGCTGTTGGCTTCTTTTGTACCTTCCTGATTGAAGAGTCCAACGGCAGGTCCCTCGAGGAGATGTCGGGGGAGGTCGGGGAGGGTGCCGATGCTGCTGAGAGCTATCGCCTTGATCAACCGGTTTTCAACGATTCTGCAGCTTCTGCTGACAGCTATCGCCTTGATCAGCCGGTTTTCTAGCTATATATATATATATATATATATATATATATATATATATATATATATGTAGAGGTTTGATCGACTGCAAATTTGTGGTCTGATGTCGCAACTTGTGTATGTGTGCATACTAGTTTGGTTGGAGTTCCTTTTTACCTTTACTGGCTTGCTTCGTACTCTTTGATTTATTTTGTTTCTACAATGCATTGTTGGTTGATGCGTGACAATTAATAAAATGGGCTTTGCAACAAGGAGATCTGTACGAGGCATGGACGTCCATCTCTTCAGCTGCTTCTAATTAAGTTGCATCTGGGCTTGGACGTCCATCTGGCAAAGTAAACAGTTTAGTGCTCGAACAGTTTTGAGTATGTGAATGACACAACGTTTCATGAATTTGTCCTAGAGATTAGGATGTATTCATGGAATGGTAAAAAATTAGACGTTAGGTAACTGTTGGCCTCTCCAGTAAGTGTAGAAAGACATGCTAGTTTGACAAAGAGGATAGTTTGTAACTTTTTATAAATGTCTTAAAAATTGAGTTTTATTTAATAAACACTTGTTTTGATGTAGTTTAATAGAATACTTAAATAAGCGTTCCATGAATCTATCACAATTCCCGTGGCATATACATAAACCATTACCACATTGTCAAACAGCTCCAATGAAATACTGCTAAAGATCAATAATCTAAATCCCACAGTACAAAGCCAAACATTGTAAGTCAAAAGGGAGAAGGGGCGCATAATTGGCTGTGGCCGATCACTACTATTTTCTATGTCTTCCATCTAATGTAGAAAACAAAGAGGAACGTAGCTCCAAGTGAATCACTACAGAGTCCACCAACCATCTAAGTGTTTTAATATACCTGAAATATTCGAATACATATGCTGTATACGAGTGAAAATGATCATTTCAATAAGGGTATTCATTTTGTTTATTATTGGGAAAACAAAAACTCCCTCTTCTTCCATTCTTAGGGTTTTAAGCATTGCCCGAAATAGCATTATCAGGTTTTTAATGGTGATTTGTAGAGTACTTTTTGGAGAAGTTGTTTTTCTTAAAAAAAAAAGAGTGAGCAAAATAAAATTTTTTATAAAGCGTGAGAAAATGAAAATAAATGAAAAACTAACAAAAAGATAAAAAACCTAAATAAAAATGCAGAAAAAAATTTCTTTGATGATAAAAAATTATGATAAATAATTCCGTTTTAAATTTAGATTTAAATCTATGTGAAGTGGGTATGGGTACCGCACTTTTACAAATCTTGGTACGGGTACTAGAAAACTTTTACCGCGATAATATGAATTTTTTAATTAAAAAATTAAAAAATTTGAGAAAAAACAAATTGATATCATCTAGACATTAAAAAACTTTCCTTTCATAGTTCCTACATAAAATGTTCCTTTCATACATATAATCTCATAAAGAAAATATACCCTAACAACAGCCAAAATCGAAATGTAATGCGCACGCATACCCTAACAACAGCCAAAATCACCCTAACAACAGCCAAAATCGAACACAAGTTTGCATATTAGGGTAACATGTGCACAAGCTGTCAAACCCCAAAAAACAATTGGGGCAACCCTAACAACAAAAATCAAACACAAATTTGCATATTAGGCAGCCATTAGATGCACCAACTACCAAAACTGTCGTCGATGACTCGCCAGCTATCGCCAATCACCAGTCGCTGCCTAAGCTCTCGCTGGAAATCTGTCGGTTGCAGGCAACCCTAAAAACTGTCAAACCCCCAAGTAGCAGCAACCGTAAAAACTGCCCAATCTCCCGCTAGAAATCAGTCGCCGGTTGCCGTTCGTCGCCGGTGGCCGTCCATCTCCGTCCACCGTCGCTGCCCAAAGACGAGGGAGAAAGAAGGCTCGCCTGTCGGGTTCTTTTTTGGTTGTGAATATGGTTTGAATCTGATTTCGATCGAAAACTAGATCCAAACGTGTCAGAACGTACCAGCGTACCTGTACCGGTACGCTGGCATACTATGCATACCACCATGGTGACATAGATTAAAATTAATGATGATAATAATGTAAAAAAGAAAAAGAAAAACCAAAAATTGAAGAAAAATGCCAAATGTCTTCATTTTTTTTATTTTATTCATTACTCTAGTAACATTTTTTAAAAATACCACGATTTCTGTGAGACTGCTGTTTTCCTCGAGGGGCGACACAACGCGAAAAGTAAATCAGATTACGCTTCGCAAAAGAAGAGAGTCATATTTTGCCTGTTCTGGAAGCAGCATTATAGGAGATTCAATTCCCCATCTTTTGAAAGCAGCTAAGAAGGCATCCTTTTGATTGCCTGTTATAACCAACAGGACGAACAGGACAACATCTTCCCCACACCACTGTCTTGTTCCAGTAGACAATGGAGTGAACTGTCTGCCGTTTGATGACGTTTAGGAACAGCAACATGACTGCTAATCTATTCGGCGTTCCATTCGTGCAGGCCGGTTTGTCCAATTTCCTATGTTCCAAGAATAAGCTGAACCGCACAATGTATCCAAAAACTTATAGATCATGTAAACAATATAATTATATAGAAATTATGTGCATTCAAAATGTATACAATTAAACAAACTGATATCATAACCAAACTCAAGAACATGAGGCAGAAAGAGAGAGAATTCAAAGCAAAAAAAACAGCCATGGATAAAGCCAACCCATCATTCGAATGTCATGGACTCGGGAAGGTTAAGATCCACAACTTTTAAATGATCAGCTTCATGAGGCATTTCATCGAACAGTTTATCTCCAGTTGAATGAAGCGCCACTACAAGGTCGTAGAATTACTCTGGCTTCAGACTGACATTACATTAGATCGATATGGGAACCACTATCACCGGATTCATCCGTGACGAATTCTCAAATCTACCGTACTCTTCCTCGTTTCCCCATGTGCCGGCGACCAGTCTCAAAGTCATTCATTGTTACTCCGCAGGTGGGGCTCTCAGTGTGCCGGAGGGCCCCCTCTCGGTTCGCAGTATCTAAAAAGGGAAGGATTGGCACCGAGATTGATGCCGATGCATCACCGGATGATATAGAGCTCTTCTGCCTCCAGCAGGAGCTGGTCGCCTGAGCTCAATCGTGTGTCTTGAAGCTCTCTCGATGGGAGGATCATTGCATCGGGATTATCGCTCCCTTAGAATGTACATCAGACACACAAAAACAAGTTCACTTAGCCTATAATGCCAATCTTAATCCAAAAATAAACAACCAAGATTAACGTTCTTTAATACCATGAACATAACACCCTCTAAAATTTAAACTAATAACGTTGTTATAACACACCATCAAACCCAGTCATGCTACCCATCACTTGGTAAGACAGAAAGATCGCTTGGTAAGAAAGAGAGAAAGAAAAAGAGTGGCTGCGGGTCTCTTTCATGCTATTCTATGTAAAACCACCAAACGGCCCGCTAGTTCCTTTTCCGGTGGTTAGGAGGGATTTGTCTAAACAGAACACGCCCGTTCCGTTCGAGAACTAGGGCTGGGGATGCAAATCAAATGTCCTCCTAAGCGCCACACTGGATCTATCGTCTCTCCAATGAGTATTGCCTGTGCAGCCTTCATCTAGGTGTAAAATGTGCATACATAATGTGGCTACGTTGAAAAGGGTTGTAGACTTTGGGAGCGAGACAAACACTAAAAAATTAAGTCTGACCTGAGATTGCTTTCCCATTGGTACGGCAAGCTAGGCGGAGGTTCCTTTTCACATGCATCATCTACTTATAATAATTTTCCATGCTGACACCACATCCGTGGATTCCACTCCCACATTCCACGCAGAAAATTATTTTTATTTATTTGAACTTATCATAGGTGTGCATAAAGAAATTAGAGAGCAAGAGATAAAAGAAGTGCTGAAAGGAGAAAACATGAAATTAACGTGGTTCGGTTCTTGAGAACCTACGTCCACAATCAGAAAATCAAAAACCTTCCTTCCTTATTTTCAGTTGTTTCTTACACAGTGCTATTTCTATGTACAACGACACTTTATGTACAGCAGCAAGAGGCTCTTGAAATCTCCCTTAACCGGCGAGTAGGGATGTCAACGGATCGGATTCGGATCAGATATACCTTTTACCATATCCGATTTTTCGGATACTCATATATTCGGATTCGGATTAAGATTCGAATTCGGATGAAAATTTTTTTATACCATATCCGAATCCGAATTTAAAATCTACATCCGAATCCGATCCGAATCCGATTTTTAGTTATACTTGAATCCGATCCGAATCCAATTTTTAATATCCGAATCCTATCCGAATCCGATTTTTAAGTGATACCTGAATCCGATCCGAATATCATTTTTAAGTTATATCCGAATCCGATCCGAATCCGAATTTTAGTTATACTTGAATCTGATCTGAATTCGAATTATAATATCCGAATCCAATCCAAATGCGAATTTTAATATCCGAATCCGATCAGAATCAGCTATGCGATCATCTGAAAATAAGGCAGATTATTAACAGATTATTAGGACAGTCATCTTAAACAAGATAATAAGCAAGACCATCAAATGCGTACATCTTCTCAAACAGATCACATCATCATATAGCCCTTGAAGAGCACAACCTGCAGCCATGGAGTTCCAAGCAACCAGATCCCTCTGCGACATCTTCTCAAACACTTGGTATGCACTGTCCAAGCAACCACATTTGCAACAGGCAGGCCTTTTCGTTGTGCTCATGACGTTGGCATTCTTTTGTTCTACGGGCCTACGGCCCTCGGAAACCGGTTGTCTTCACTCAAGGCTCTCCAGCCCCTTTCGTTCTTTAAGGAAAGAGAAAACTGTAAAATACATTCAAGTGGGATGAGGACCATTCGCTAAATCTCAAGCTTGGGAAAACATGAGTCTCTAATTAAAATGACAAAAGGGAAGAGGAAAAGAATTCGAGGAAAATGAGTCCGATAGGATGGGGACCAGACGAACCATGAGAAGCCCACTTGCGCTGAGTGTAGATGTCGTTCCCTCATACGGCAACTCAACATGGGGAGAATCCACGGCACTTCATCCGGTGTTCATGAAACCAAAGTGAATCATCTTCCAATGTCAAACAAACATCTCGACTAGAAGAAAGAATGCCACAAGCAAACACATCAAAACCAGAGGCAAGAAAAAGCTTCAGGGGAGAGCAACATTACCTTAGTGGTTCCTGTTTGGGTGGAGTCGCAGAAGCTAGAGTACAGTGCCAAAACTCTCAGAAGCAAGATACACAAGCTGCTACCCGAGTATCTCGTCGAGTTCGCTTCGTTGAGCAAGATACGCAAGTTTTGGAAGATGCATCCACAGGTTTTCTGCCTGCAACCTTTCTAGAGCTCTCTCCCTTTCTCACTCTTTCATTCTGTTGCTCCATCTCCCTCTCTTTGTCTGTGGTTCTCTCCATCGCACTCTCTTCCTGCAGCGGCGCTGCGTTTTTGCCCCTTTTGAAACTTCAAAAGAAGGCAAACGAAAGGAAAATAGGGCAAACGAAAGGGGGGCGGGTTGGGTTTTTGTGGGTTGGATTAGAGTGGAGTGAAACTAAACTCAAATCCAAATGGTTGATCTAAAACGTTACTAAATCAAACATACTTTGTCGTTTTGTATTATTTTCACATATTTTTTTATCAATTTTTTTTAATACTTATCCAAAACCACCTTTTATTTCAAAATATGGTTGTCTTGGATTGAAGGATAGCCAATTTTTTTTCTTTTATAAATACTTTATTAAAAGTTGGATTATTTGCTTTCTGCATGTGATTTCATATAGTTTTGTACTGAAATTCTTATTAAGTAGTTCAATCTTGTATGAGAGTTTTAAATCTAATATTAACTTTTATGTCCAAATAAAATTTTTAGTTTGTATTTATTTATTTTGATATTTTTAAGTGATATTCTAATTTTACAAGTTAAAATATATTGTCGAGTTTTATTCCTAATTTCTTTGGATAAATACTTTTATTGTGATCTTTTAGATTTTCATACTTTCTATGCATAAATATTTATTATTTAATTTTAACGTAATTGGTCAAGATGTTTTAACCCTTAGCTTATCAATTTCCTCAGTAAGTTCTTCATATTCATAATTTATCATATTTGATTTATGTGTGTTTAAGTCATTTAAAGATGTGTTACATTATTTCATGTACATTCTTTGATCAATTCTCTTGTTTAAATACTTATCTAAAACAACTAGCATATCAACTAAATAAAATTTTTATGAGGTTTCATATTTGAGCAAATAATATGTTTGACTAGTTAGATAAATAGTTTTTTCAATGAACAAGTTTATCATCTAATTTTCATATTTTTTCCATAAGTCTTTCATATGATTTGTATATTTTTCCTACAAGTTATTTATATGACTTTTGTACTTTTTTCATATTAATTGTGCATCTTGAACATTGATTTGTTTATATTTAAATAATAACATATTTTGATGAAGTAAACTATTGTTTCATGATGATCACTTATTGAAAATTATTAAATCAGGTGACCCCTATTACTTATCATTTAATAAATACATTGTTTAGTGTTTTTTTCTAATTTTGTTGAGTTAATTAAAAGAATTAGTGTTATATTCGTAAAAAAAAAAGTGTTCAATAATGTTAAACCTTCATTCGCTCCACATTATCGCTAAATTTTTAGGTAAACTATTATTTAATGATAATAACTTATTGAGAATTATTAAATCAAGTGACCCATATTATTTCTTATTTAAGAAAGACATTATTTAATTGTTTTTTGTAATTTCATTGAGTTAATTAAAAGACTTTTGTTTTATATCTATAAAAAGATGATGTCAAACCTTCATTCTTCCACATCCTCACTAACAATTTGGATTAGTCCTCTTAGTTTTATTGCAATAAGTGTTTTTTTTACATAAATTTGTATTATTTAACCAAATCATATAATTTATTAAATCAAATGATTTATTGTTTTCCTACTAGTTAAATGTTTTTGTTTTTAAATTTATGAATTATGTGCTATATATCATGTACTTAAGACTTTTGGACATATTATATGATTATACAAAATTATTTACGTTATATCTAGAAAAAAAAGTGTTAAATGATGTCAAACTTTCATTTGTTCAAGATCATCATTTAACTTTTGTGCGTTTGTCTTTGGAATAGGTTTTTTTTTATATAAAATTGTATTTTTTACTCAAATGATATTTCAGACAAATTATTAAATGAAACAATTTGTTGTTTTTCTATTAGTTAAATGTTTTTGTTTTTAAATTTATGAATTATGTTTTATATATCAAATACCTAAGACTTTTGGACAAATTGTATGATTATACAAAACAATTATTTAATTGGATTAAATAAGTATTTGATAATTTCATAAATAAAACATTTTTATGAGTTCAAACGTTTTTTCATATTAAATATATTTATTTGTGATTTATTTTTTATGAGTTCAAACATTTTCATGCTTTAGTTGATGTCTTACCTATAAAAGTTTGTTTGTTTACACAAAAATATTTAATTAAACACAATAATAGTTATTAATTTTTGTATAATATAATTTTAAATACATTAAGTTAAATGATGTATATAGTAACTATTTAATTGTTATTATATGCGACTTTATAAAAGTCATTATCTCTTAATCAAATTATACCTTAATATAAAATGTATATTCGTGTTATATCATAACTTTAAGTTGGATCACTTGGTTAGACCTTTTGACCAACTATTGATAGGTCGCAACATCAAAACCTCGGGTCATCAACTCAAGCTCTCGGATACCAATTTTCGGATCGGATTCGGATATCAACTTACGGTTCGGATTCGGATTCGGATATCAGCTCATGAGTCGGATAGTATCCGATCGGATATTTACTTAAAACCGAATCCGAATCCGTATCCGATCGGATAAGATGGTTCAATATCCGATCGGATATTTACTTAAATCCGTATCCGTATCCGATCGGATGTTACTTCTTAAATCCGAATCCGATCCGATTTCTCAATCGGATGTCAAATTCCTAACCATATCCGATTTTTTACAAGCATTTCGGATCGGATATCCGATCCGAATCCGATCCGTTGACATCCCTACCGGCGAGAGATTGTTGGGCATAATCGTTTCAGCTTGAGAGTCATGAGCCAAATCTCCATCTTTATGATCTTTCTTTTTCTCTTTTCTTCTTATCTCCTCACCAATATTACTTTCCTTGCGTTTCATTGTGAGAAGCGTGGATCAGATTGGGAACATTCTGGCTGGCGCAGGATAACTGACGCTTTCTATTTGAGGTCATTAATAAATGACATTGCATAGAAGATCTTCCGTTTTGTTCCTTGCAGCTGTCGATACCAAGGCTGGACGTTGCATTACAGTTGGACGTTACATTACTTGATTGAAGATTTTCCTGCTGGCTTGATTGCTCATGATTTGCATGAATGAGATTTGAATGTTCATCTTTAATACGCCCCCTCAAACGAAAACAGCTGGTGGCGTTGAGTTTGGCTCGTAAATTTAAAAACTGATCTTTCCCCAAGGCTTTGGTAAATATGTCTGCAATTTGATCAGTGGAAGTCACATATTTAGTGATGAGATGCCCTGAAGTTGCCATTTCACGCACATAATGATAATCAATATGAATATGTTTAGACCGATTGTGGAAAACTGGATTTTTGGCTAAATAGAGAGCACTGATATTATCACAAAGAAGAACAGGTGCTTTCATAATAGGAATGTCAATATCTCTAAGGATCTGAAGGAGTCAGGTTAATTCTGCAGCTATTGATGCCATGGAACGATATTCAGCCTCGGTGCTAGATCGAACGACCGTAGTTTGCCTCTTCGCACTCCAAGAAAGACAGTTTGCTCCTAGAAAAGTACAGTACCCTGTGGTGGATCTTCTGGTAAGATGACATCCAGCCCAATCTGCATCAGAAAAGGCATATATATCGACCCTGCTTTGAGAGAGAAGATGAATTTCATAATCGGTGGTCCCTTTGATGTAACGGAGAATACGCTTGGCAATGTTGAAGTGAGCTCGGTTATGATTATGCATAAATTGACTGATGAAATTTACTAAAAAAGATATCTTTGGCCGAGTGATTGTCAGGTACTGTAATGATCCAACTATCGCACAATAAAATGTGGGATCTGGGTATGATGAAGTGTCTCGAAGATCTAACTTAGTTGCCATAGGAGTGTTCATTGGTTTACAATCAAGCATTTGTGCTCGTTCCAAAATGTCTCGAGCATATTTTGCTTGATTGAGGAAGAGACCATCGCCAGTGTGCAAAACTTCAATCTCAAGAAAATAGCTGAGTTGTCCCATATCTTTTACAGGAAATTCAACTTGAAGTTTAGAGAGAAAGTTCTGAATTAAGCTGGAAGAGCTACCTGTAAGCACCATATCATCAACATAGATTAAGAGAATAAGACAATTGTTATTCTCATGAAACGTGAACATCGATGGGTCTGAATAGCAGCTCCGAAATCCATTGACGAAGAGAAAATCACTTAGTCGTTGAAACCATGCTCTAGAGGCTTGCTTTAGTCCATATAAAGCCTTTTTAAGACGACAAACGTGATGCGGAAGAAGAGGATCTTCAAACCCTGGTGGTTGAGACATATAGACTTTTTCATCAAGTGATCCATGTAGGAAGACATTTTTAATATCTAATTGTTTGATGCTCCAATTGAAAATGGTTGCAATAGAAAGAACGAGCCTTATAGTAGTCGGTCGAATGACGGGAGAGAAAGTCTCTTGATAATCGATTCCTTCAACTTGAGTGAAACCCCGAGCAACCAAGCGTGCCTTTAACCGATCAAGGCTTCCATCAGCTTTGAGTTTGGTTTTGAACACCCATTTAGATCCAACGACGTTCATATTGGGTTCTCTCGAAACTAATTCCCATGTATTATTGGATCTCAGCGCTATCATTTCATCTTCCATCACCGCTCTCCACCCGTCATGTTGAAGAACATGTTGGATTCTTTTGGGCTCTTTTGGAATGCTAGAATAAGTGATATGAACATTGGCATATTTGGGATTGGGTTTGTGAATGCCCGTCATAGCTCTGGTGGTCATGGTTCTGTTTTACGAAGATGTTGCTCGAGTCATAGACCTTGTAACTATGGCTCGAGTTTCCATGGAGCTTGATGGAAGAGTTGTAATTTGGGGCGTTTCTGAATGATGGAGGCTAGATGAAGCTGATGGCATCAGATTAGGAGGATCAGCTGAATCATCATTAGTAGGTAAGGCTGGCATTGGTCACGTCGTAAACATAAACATTTAAACGCGGGTCTGATGCAGGGCTGCCATGAGGTGTGAGATCGTCAGATTCCATCATAGTTCCAGCACTTGAGCTTTCAACGTCGTCAAGAGATGTAAAATCACTTCCCATGACGTTGTCCTTGTAGAGGGAAGATGGATTTTTGAAGGGGAGTGAATTTTCATCAAAGACGACATGCCTTGATATATAGAGACGTCTGGAATTTGGTTCAAAGCACTTGTAGCCCTTATGAAGGGTGCTATAGCCGATAAAAACACATGTAACAGATTTAGGATCAAATTTGTTCCTTGCATATCCTCGCAAATAAGGGAAACATCTACTCCCAAAAATGTGCATGCTGGAATAATCAGGGATCTTGTTAAACAAGATGGAAAAAGGTGACTGCATACTCAAAGTGGCGGAAGGCAGCCTGTTCATTAGGAAAACCACAGCTGAAAAGGCGTCAGTCCAAAAACGTGCTGGAGCATTAGAATGAAAAAGCAATGTTAGACCCAATTCAGTGATAGAGCGATACTTGCGCTCTGCCTTGCCATTTTGTTCAGGTGTCTTGGGGCAGAAATATTGTCGTTTAATTCCAAGAGCACCAAGATAGGCTGTGAAACGAGAGCTAGTATATTCGCCGCCTCCATCACTTTGGAAAATTTTTATTTTCCTATCAAATTGACGCTCAACCATTTTGTGAAAATGAACAAAAGCATCAAAGAAATCAGATTTGTGCCTTAGAGGATAAAACCATGTAAAACGACTATTATCATCAACAAATATAGCATAGAAGCGATATTGTTCTCGAGATAGAACAGGTGCTGGCCCCCATAGATCACTGTGAATTTTTTCTAATGGTAAAGAACTAATATCATCTCTCTCAATAAATGGCAATTTGCAAGATTTTCCCACTTGGCAACTAGCACAAATTGAAAATGAACCATTAGGCAAAACATCAATAAATTTATGATTCTTCAAAAAGGAGAGAACACTAGATTGAGGATGTCCCAATCGAGCGTACCAAGATTCTTCCGTCGCCTGTCGAAAACGTGATGAAAAGAAAGCTTTATGGCTGCCACAGTTGTTAACTTCATAGAGTCCGCCTTCTTCAGTTCCCGTTGCCACTATTCTGCCCGTCCTCTTGTCCTTCAAGACGCATCGACCAGAGGTGAATTCAAAATTGTATGGAAAATCGTTAGTCAATTTACTAACAGAAATACTATCTTTAGTGAGACGAAAAACATAGATAACATCTTTAAGGGAAAGATATGGAGAAATATCAGCTTGTCCAACGTGTGTGATTGGGATACACTGCCTGTTACCAACGATAACAATATCAGAACCATAATAAGGAGAGATGTTCTTACGTTTACCTGCGTCCCCTGTCATATGGGCTGTAGATCCAGTATCAACCAGCCATCCAGAATCTTGTGGATCACTTATGCAAGGGCATGAGTGGCATCGTCCGCTTGGAAAGAGTGATTAAACCGATTGTAGCATCTCATGGCTGAATGGTTCTACTTGTTACAGATTTGACAAACAATATCTTTGGACGAATTGAAAGAGGTGGCTGATCCATCGACTTTTGCTTGAGGTGGTTTAGTGTTGTAACCTGTTTGAGACGAGTTTGGATTGTAACCTCCTCCATGAGAAGGATGATTTTGATGGTATCCTCCTCCACGTCCACCTCTGGTATACCGTCCTCGTCCTCGAGAGAATTGGTAAGTGCCCCGGGGTCGATTTAGATTGTCACGTTGCGCATAGAAGGCAACTTGAGGCGAGGTGTCAGAATTAAAAAATTTGTTTCTCACTTCCAAACTTTGTAACAAAGATATCAATTCTTTGTAAGAAGGAACGGGTGGCTTGAGCATGGCTATAACGAAAGGCTCATAGCCTTTTCCCAGTCCTTGAAGAAGCCAGAAGGCCTTTTCTTTGTCTCCGACAGATTTTCCTATGTTAGCCAAGTCATCACGTATGGCTTTGAACTTGGCGACATAGACTTCAAGGGCGTCGTTACCCTTTTTACAAGTCGTAAGCATATGAGTAAGATGAAATCCTCGTTCTTGGAATTCTTGGGCAAAAGCATCAACTAGAGTGGACCAAATGTCTTGAGAAGAATTTAATCCAACAACTAAACCAAGGACGTTTTCAGACAACGTACCAGTGATTCATCCTTTAATAAGACGGTCGGAGCGATGCCATGATTCAAACTTGGGATTGGAGATAAGTTGCTGTGGATCAGCAGCATCGACAATGTGACTTGGTGGAGGAGAAATCGAACCGGTCAGAAAACCCTCCATGTCCTGACTTTCAATGAGTGCAAGGATTTGCATCTTCCACAATAGGAAGTTATTGTGCGTCAACTTCAAAGAAACAAAATTGGTGACGTTCAATTTGAGGGGATAATGATAAAGCAAACTGTTAGATGATGCTGCTGAGGAGGAAGGTGCCATGGTCACCATAAAATGGAGGGGACAGGCTTCCTTGGATATCAACGGTGGCACTGAGGGAAGGGCTTATCTCGCCTTCGAAGGCTCTGATACCTTAAAGAAATTAGAGAGCAAGAGAGAAAAGAAGTGCTGAAAGGAGAAAACACGAAATTAACGTGGTTCGGTTCTTGAGAACCTACATCCACGATCAGAAAATAAAAAACCTTCCTTCCTTATTTTCAGTTGTTTCTTACACAGTGCTATTTCTATGTACAATGACACTTTATGTACAGCAACAAGAGGCTATTCAAATCTCCCTGTAACCGGTGAGAGATTGTTGGGCATAATCGTTTCAGCTTGAGAATCGTGAGCCAAATCTCCATCTTTATGATCTTTCTTTTTCTCTTTTCTTCTTATCTCTTCATCAATATTACTTTCCTTTTCTCCTTGCGTTTCATTGTGAGAAGCGTGGATCAGATTGGGAACATTCTGGCTGGCGCAGGATAACTGACGCTTTCTATTTGAGGTCATTAATAAATGACATTGCATAGAAGATCTTCCTTTTTGTTCCTTGCAGCTATCAATACCAAGGCTGGACGTTGCATTATAGTTGGACGTTACATTACTTGATTGAAGATTTTCTTGCTGGCTTGATTGCTCATGATTTGCATGAATGAGATTTGAATGTTCATCTTTAATAGTGCATCCGATGATCGAATCTATACGTGGTTACATGACTAATGCTTTTAAAAGCTCTTCGATTGGTTTCTTACTTTGACAACCACAACAAGATTTTCAGTTTGTTAGCGCTTCCAAATCTCATCCAAAAAGTCTCCCTTTAACATAAAGTCAACAACTCTCGCTACAAAAAGTCAGATCTTCAGAGAAAAAACTACACATTAGTAAAGGTGCATTAGTTTATCGATAAATATTAGACAAGTTTGGTCTTAAATGTGGTTCCCCTCCCATTCTCAGTTAATTATGGGCTTCAGTGACCATACCGAACATAACATCAATCATGGTTGGATATTTACCAATGCCAAGGACAAACGACAGAACATTGTTTATTCACTGGATGTTACGCATGCCATCATTGCATATCTCAAAATTAATAAATGACGGGTTTCAAAATTTTACTGATATTGTGAGCACGTCAAAAACATCCTTTTATTGACGATTAGGTGGACAGAGTAAACCTTCATGGTCACAGTCGTTTCTCCTCTAACCATTAGTGAAACTCACAGCTTTTGCCATTTTTTAATTATACACTTATCGACAATGGAGTCAGTGAAGCTCACACATTTACTGACGTGTTACACCTAGATGCTAGTGATCACTAAGTCGACATTATTGATGTTTTTCTTAATGTTCGGAAGAGGTTTTTGCTAGGCAAAACAAACAAGATGTCAAGTCTATCACACCACTACTCTTTCCTTCTATCATTGTTGTTCTCTATCCATTGTTTGATGGTTTTAGAAACAAAACACTATGTAAAACCGTAACAACTTACCAACAAGACTTACCAACAATCACGCTGAAGATTGCATCAGTTTTAGTCAAGGAAGACACCCCAAGGAATCCAGCTACAGTTACAAATAAAGGCAATAATCAAGGAAGGAACAAATTTAACAAGAAATCAAAGGATGAACTGGCCATACTGCAGATTGTATCCAAAGATGATAAGGGCATTCAAACTACAGTTACAAAGGAGTTTAATGACAAACACAAATAAAAAACTGTCAGCTACATAATTAAGCATAATAAGAATGTAACCTCAACTAAAATAAAGGAGAGACTTGAGGTGTACTAATATAAATTCTAAAAGGAACCTTCCCACCAGGTGTGTGGAAGAAACCCTCGTGGACGTAGGTGCTTTCTCACCGAACCACATAAATTGGTCTCTCTCTCTCTCAATAACTTCTGGTATCTCACATGGTATCAGAGCCATAGGTCTTGAGCCGTGAAGTTCTTCAAGGTCAGCTTTCATCTGTGGCTGCTTCCATCGCCCCCTATCCTTACCCGTATCCTTACAATTTAAATGTCGCAAACTTTGTGACCATTAATTTGAATCAAACCGAGTTTCTGACACAGAATAATCATCTGCTTGGACTCATTGAGAGCCATGACATTATTGAGTTCATTGGAGGAGAGATGGCCGCACCTAAACCCATAGTAGAGCATGTCAAGGAAGGTGGCATGGTGGAGAAAGGTGTGAATCCAACCTATCAAGCATGGTGAAAATAAGATCGTCTATTGCGTGGATGGATCACCGGCACTTTCGCAGAAGAGGTTATGGGCACAACAATTGGGCTTCAGACGTCTAAAGAGGTATGGAACACCCTTATGACACACTTCTCTCATAAATGTCAAGAGAGGGAACATTTGCTTATGCAAAAACTAAGAAACCTAGCCATTTTAGATTATATCTATGGTTTCAAGAAAATATGTGATGAGCTTGTAGCTATAGGAAAACTAATTGAGGATCATTCGAAAGTTTTTTGGCTCCCTAGTGGATTGGGAAAGGAACATGAATCATTTACCACCACTATGATGAAACCTCCAACACCATCCTATATGGATGTCATAGCCTTACTTCAGAGTCATGAAACCATGTGAAGTATGTATCATGATGACACTAGTCAACATGCTGCCTTTTACAACAAAAGTTACAGAAATCCCAAGTTTAAAAAGAACAAAAATCAGTTTTTTAATTCCAAGGGCCGAGAGTCACACAGGTGGCACAAACTACAGGACAATTTCCACCAAATCAAACCAAGAATGTTGGACGAAATAAAAAACCAAAGCAAGGACAAAGGAGTTCGCTGTCAAATCTGCCATAAAATGAATCACAATGCTGCAAATTGCTTGCATCGATTCAATCACGCTTTTCAAGCCTAAGAGGTACCACACTGTTCACATCCCTAAAGTTTTTTGGTTTTTGGAGTGCTCCGGAAAAATGAGTTTTGTTTTGAAAATGAGAGAGAAAGGAACTCGCCCGTTAGTACCCGGTTCAACCATTCCCGGCTCATTTACTGGGGGTAATCAAACTAAGGGCAATTTTTATCGTTGATGCATTTCGTTTTGGCTTAAACATTCTTGTCATTCTAAATGCGGTGTTGTGTTTGAGAAAATGTTGAAGATTTGATGTTTCAAACTTTTGAAAGGATTCTTGAAGAATTACTTGAAAATGTGAAACATTTTGGAGAAAACTAGAATTGGGAAATATCATTTGGAAAGCTTGAGAAATCATTTTTGAAGTCATTTTAGGGTTCTCTTGAGACTTTAAGTAGGTTTGAGATTTTGGTCTAATTTGATTGCTACCTAATTAGAGCTCTATCTCATCTTGCTTAAGTTCTTTTAGAGATGTCATTGTGCTCATTTGTGATATTTAGTGAATTTGCATGCATGAATGCATTGATCCTACATGGTTTATTCCTACCACAACATTCATCTAAGGGCATTTCTACCATCATATACATTTAAGATTTTTGTAATAAATATTTTTGATGAAAAAGAAAAGTTTTTAAATAGTAGACCCTCAAGCATGATTCCAATATTGAGTCATTACTTTTAGTTTTGGTCTTGGTGAAGTTGGCAAATGAAAAATATCTTTAAAGAAAAATGTTTAAAAGAATTGAAAAGATAAAAGACTTGATCCCAAGAGAGATATGAAGAAAGAGATCTTGAAAATCACAAAATCAAAAGTTTAAAATAAAGAAGGATACATATTCATATACATATATACATATATATGTCTATATATATATATATATATGAAAGCTTGTGAAAATGATGTTTAAATCAAATAGAGAAGAGAAGATCATTTTAGAAAGAGAGAGAGAAATATTTAAAAATGGAGTGCACGTATATATATATTCTTATACACGTATACTATAGTTTATAAAAGTATGTTAAATCATAAAGAGAAAAAGACAAATAAAGATATTCATGTGCACATATATGTATATAACATATATATACACATATGTCTTCATGAGTTTTAAAATCAGTAAATGACTTGAAAATATCTGAATTCAATTTTGATGTAGGTTAGAGGGGAACTTGGACTCATAGAAGAGCTTAAGTTAAGTCTCCAAAGCAACATTAGAGTGCGTATTTGGTTTTGAAAATCTTTTGGAAAACATGCTTCCAAATATTAACATAAAATCATAATTGGTTGCTTCAAGAAAATACATTTCTTCCACCATTGGGTATGGAAGAAAATCAAATATACATGAAATAGGGAATGACGAAACACTCGTTGGGGTTCCTAATCGGGTGACTAAGAAATAAACAAAGCGTAAAAATGACATGAAGATGCACTTTGACATGTACAAATTCGTGAAGGGCTTACCCGGGTTGGACAAGTCCCAACTTCAAAAATCAACACAAGAATAAATAAATTCCAACCCCAAGCACTCATTCTCACCGTGCATTTGCTCATCAATTAAGAGAAAATTAGAATATCATGCATGAACATCATCTCAAGCATTTATGAGGAGTAAGACAATATTGCAAGCATATTTTGCAGATAAAATGAAGAAATGAAATTTATTCTGCCTTGCTCATACTCCCGGTGCACTCAAGATATAGCTCTCGATTCCAGACAGGAAATCACTTGAGCTTTCTTGCACAGCCATGGGGAGGTGGCAAGAGGAAAAAAGGAAGTTAAAATGAGAGGAAGATTACATACCTCAAATATGAATGATATTGGAAATGAGTGATCTCTTTTGAATGATCTTGGAGTCGCCTCGGATGAAACTCTAAGGTGATGAACCCCCAAGAGATCTCTTTGTGCTCCTTTGAAGAATTTGGACTTGAAAAATGTTTGCTCCCAAGGTTGGACAAGAAGAGAGAAATAGAAAGAGAGAGCTAAGGAAAATTTGGAATTTGAAGTGAGGAAGCACAAGAGGTTCCTTCATGGTTTTTATAGAGAGTTTTGGAGCCAAAACTCAAAATTCAATTTTTTTTTCAATTTCACAACATTTTTAAAGAATTTCAAATAATTTTGCATTATTTTCAATTTTTTTTGAAATAAATAGGTTTGAAATGAGTATGATTGGTGCCGAAAACCCCTACCCCTTCCCCTTTGCTCTTGGTGTCCAGAGCTATTTTGAGTTTTGGATGAACTTCAGGCTGGCAAGCCGGTGAAACTCCGGTTGTTAGTTTGATCCTCATTGACACTATGTCACTGAATTACAATCAGTAGATGTGGGGATGTCAATGTCCGATATGAATCGGATATCCGACCGAACTGATCCGAAAAAATTGGACATAAAAAAAAAATTAATATCCGATTAAGAAATTGGACCGGATTCGGATTTAATAAATGGCATCTGATTGGATTCGGAACCCGATATACATAAATATCTGATCAGATTCGGATAGGATTCATTTTTAGACAAATATCCTGTATCTAATGCTATTAAAATTTGAAAACGGGCAAAATTCGGTTCAAAACTCGGATTAGGATTTAAATATAAAAATCGAATTTTCTTTATTTGATTCGAAAATCCGAATTCGAATCCAAATATATGAATATCTAAAAACAAAGATATGATTAAAGATATATCCGATCCGTTGACATCGTAGATGTGCTACACTGTAGTTGATGGGTATACTGTCATCACCACTTTCCGAAGCAATTCTAGATCTCCACAGATAGAAAGAAGGAAGAGAGGCTTCGGCCTATTTGCACTGTAAAAGCTTTTCATTGTCGGCGAATCTAAGCAAGCATAGGTCAATAATAGAGTGGGAACAGTGGGCGCCATCTGGCTCCTTAGTCAAGAAAGACACTGTGCATACAACAAATCTCATTGAATAATGGCATTGCTGAGAAACGGCATGTTCAGCCATGGCTGAACTCACAACTCATCACCTTAGAGTTTCATCTTAGGCGACTCCAAGATCATTCAAAAGAGAGGGCTCATTTCCAATATCATTCATATTTGATGTATGTAATCTTCCTCTCATTTTAACTTCTTCTTTTCATCTTGCCACCTCCCCATGGCCATGCAAGAAAGCTCATATGATTTTTTATCGAAATCGAGAGCTATATCTTGAGTACACGGAGAGTATGAGCAAGGCAGAATAAATTATATTTCTTCATTTTATCTCCAAAATATGCTTGCTATATTATCTTACTCCTCTTATATGCTTGAGATGATATTCATGCATGATATTCTAATTTTCCCTTAATTGATGAGCAAATGCACGGTGAGAATGAGTGCTAGGGGTTGAGATTTATTTATTCTTGTGTTGATTTTTGAGGTTGGGACTTGTCCAACCCGGGAAAGCCTTTCACAAATTTATACATGTTAAAGTACATCTTCATGTCATTTTCACGCTTAGTTTATTTCTTAATCACCTAATTAGGAACCCAAATGAGTGCTTCATCATTCCCCATTTCATGTATATTTGATTTTCTTCCATACCCAATGGTGGAAGAAATGTATTTTCTTGAAGCAACTAATTATGATTTTATGTTCATATTTGGAAGCATGTTTTTCAAAACCTTTTCAAAACCAAATACCCTACCTAATGTGGCTTTGGAGATTTAGCTTAGGCTATCCCATCTAGCCTACAACAAAATTGAAGTCGGATATTTTCAAGTCATTTCTTGATTTTAAAACTGATGAAAACATATGCGTATATACATATTATATACATATACGTGCACATGAATATCTTTGTTTGTCTTTCTCTCTTTATGATTTAACATACTTTTACAAACTCTCATATATGTATAGACGAATATATATATACGTGTACTCCATTTTTTAGTTTCTCTCTTTCTCTTTTTAAAATGATATTCTCTTCTCTATTTGATTTAAACCTCATTTTCACAAGGTTTCATATATGTATTATATATATATATATATATATACATATATATATGTATATATGTATATGAATATGTATCTCTCTTTATTTTAAATCTTGGATTTTGTGATTTTCAAGATCTCTTTCTTTCTATCTTTCTCCATATCTCTCTTGGGATCAAGCCTTTCATCTTTACAATTCTTTTGAAAATTTTTCTTTAAAGATCTTTTTCATTTGCTTACTTCACCAAGAGCAAAACTCAAAGTAATGACCCAATATTGGAATCATGCTTGAGGGTCTACAACCCCAATCCATTTTCAAAAACTTTTCTTTTTCATTAAAAATATTTATTACAAAAATCTTAAATGTATATGATCGTAGGAATGTCTTTAAATGAATGTTGTGGTAGGAATGAATTATGTTGGATCGATGCATTCATGTATCCACATTCACTTAACATCACAAATGTTCTTGTTGTACCTCAAATTAAGAAGAATCTAGTTTTAGTCAACTAATTAACATCGGAGTATCCATATATATTTCAATTCTCTGCTCACGGTTTTTCGGTTAAGGACAAGAGGAACAATTGGCTTATATGGTCGGGTAGTAGAACCGAAGATCTCGATGCATTCCAAGAAACCAAGGACCGGCAACATACAACCTTAGTCTCCAACAGATTTTGTTCAAAAGAGACATGGCATCAACGTTTGGGTCATCCTCATTATCAGATAGTTGATTTTCTTGTTAGCAAAAATAATATTGAGGTGAGTGGACCTCAATCAAGACTGTCAATGTGTTCTAGTTGTCATGTTGGCAAGATGTGTCGACTTCTTTTTCTTCCAATAGAGGATTATTCTCAAATTTTTCTTGAGCGAATCCATTGCGATTTATGGGGACCAACCCCCATCACATCTACACAACCGTTTCAATTTTATGCTATATTTGTAGATGAGACTACAAGATTTGTTTGGTTATATCTCCTTTGGCACAAATCTGAACTTTGTCAAGTGTTTATGGATTTTCATAAATTAGTTGAACTACAGTTTGAGGCAAAGTTAAAAATTTTTTAAACCAATGAAGGAGGTGAGTTTAACAGTTGGGTATTAGAGCATTATTTGAAACATAATGACATTCAACACATCAAGGCATGCCCCAAAACGCTACCACAAAATGGTTTGGCTGAACGGTGTCATCGGTCTATCGTTGAATCGGGTCTCACTATGCTATTTCATGCTCATATACCTATAAAATATTGGGTCGATGCCTTTCTAACTACCGCATGGTTGATTAATCGGTTGCCTACTCCCACTTTGCAAATGAAGTCACCTTTTGAATGTGTTTTTGGAAAGAAACCAGATTATGTATGTCTTCGCTTCTTTGGAAGTAGATGCTTCCCGTATTTGAAAGATTATGCCAAGAATAAATTTGAACCAAGATCATTATTATGTGTCTTTTTGCGGTATAGTTCTATTCACAAAGGCTGCTGGTGTTTTTATCTTCCTACTGGACGTGTATATATTTCATGGCATGTAGTATTTGACGAAGCTTACTTCCCTTCTCATAAACCTGGAATATTATTTTCAAGAGTTGAAGACCAATTGCAACCTGCCACCTTTAATGATTGGACCAAGCCTCCTCATACCACCCGTGATCCAGTTGGCCCTCGTGCTAACTATGAAACTTCATCTACTCATACGCATCATGAAGAGCTTCCAACGCAAGAAGCATCAGCAGCTACTGTCACTACCTCGGTTCCTCACGAATCAGCCCTGCACACCGAGCCAACTTCTCCTTTCACTGACTTAGTCTCAACCTCTCCTCAGCTGCCGCCTCACGAGAACTTTCACCTTACTACAGTAGCCTCACCAAGTTCTACTATACCATCTAGTGCTACTCCGATGGCCTCAACTCATGTTTTCCCGTTACCAAATTCTTTTGCCATGGTCACTCGAGCAAAGGCTGGCATTACCAAGCCCAATCCTTGCTATTTTCTCACTGTGAGTATTCCTTTAGAACCTAAAACAGTGAAAGAGGCCTTAATGCATGATGGATGGGTGGCAGTGATGAAGGAAGAACTCCATGCCCTTGACCATTGCCACACATGGACCCTGGATCCTTGGCAACCGAATATGAATGTGGTAAACACTCGTTGGGTTTTCAAAACCAAGTTGAAAAGTGATGGCACACTGGAACGTCTCAAGGCTAGACTTGTAGCCCGTGGTTTCAATCAAATACCTGGCATTGATTTTATGGTGACTTTCTCTCTGGTCATCAAACCGGCTACCATTCATATTGTTCTCACTATTGCCTGACCAACCATTGGGACATCAAACAACTTGACATAAAAAATGTGTTTCTTCATGGTAATTTAGATCAAACTGTTTTCATTGAGCAGCTCCTAGGCTTCATTGACCCTTCTAAGCCAACGCATGTATGCCAACTTCAACAGGCTTTGTATGGTCTTCGCTAGGCTCCTCGCGCTTGGTACGATCGTTTTGGCTCCTTCTTGTTAACCAAGGGGTTCTATGCTAGTATCTCTAACTCTTCCTTGTTTGTTTATCGAGAAGCTCGAGGTACTCTCTTTCTTCTTCTTTATGTTGATGACATCATACTCACAGGAGCAATAGTACTCTGCTTCAGCAGTTTGTCAAAGAGTTGAGTATTGAGTTCGCCATGAAAGATCCCAGCTATCTTCATCACTTTTTAGGCACGGAAGTTGTAATAACCAACTATGGACTTTTCTTATATCAAAGGTGTTATGCTTTCAGTCTACTTGAACGTGTGAAATTGCTTGGTTGTAAAAATGCCTTTACACTGTTGGTTCAACATTATCAAACTCCTCCTGATGATGCGCCCTTTGCCAATCCCATGTTATTTTAAAATCTTGTTGGAGGGCTACAATATTTGACGTTCACCAGGCTAGACATATCATTCAGTGTTAATTATGTCAGTCAGTACATGCAGACACCAACCAATAGTCACTTTCAGCTTGTAAAACGTATACTTTGTTACATTAACCATACAATTTCTGATGGGTGTACACTATCTCCTCAAAGAGATTTTAGGCTTCATGCCTTCTCCGATTCTGATTGGGCCGGCTGTCATACTACTCGACGTTCTACTACTGGTTATTGTACATTCATCGGTACAAATTACATCACTTGGACTGCAAAGAAGCAACCCACTGTAGCTCGATCTACGACTGAAATAGAGTATCGATATATGGCCTCTGCAACAACTGAACTTACATGGATTACATATATTTTGAAAGATCTTGGTATATACTTGGCTCACGCTCCAATCCTATACTGCGATAATATGTCTGCTCTCCAGGTTTCTACTAAATCGGTTTTTCATTCTGTATGAAACAAGTCGAATTAGGTTATTTATTCGTGAGAAGATCGCGCTCGGTGAACTTACAACTCAATTTGGACCTTCCTCTCAACAACTTGCTGACATTTTCACCAAGGCCCTCTCAAGTCATCTCTTTTACTCTCTTCGCGACAAACAGGGTTGACTAGAGCCCCACCAAGTTTGAGGGGGGATGAAATCGTAACAACTTACCAGCAAGACTTACCAACAATCACGCTGAAGATTGCATCAGTTACAGTCAAGGAAGATCCCCAAGGAATCCAGCTACAGTTACAAATAAAGGCAGTAATCAGGGAAGGAACAAATTTAACAAAAAATCAAAGGATGAACTGGCCAAGCTGTAGATTGCGTCCAAAGATGATAAGAGCAATCAAACTACAGTTACAAAGGAGGATAATGACAAACATAAATAAAAAACCGTCAACTACAGAATTAATCATGATAAGAATGTAACCTCTCCTAAAATAAAGGAGAGACTTGAGGTGTACTGATATAAATTCCGAAAGGAACCTTCCCACCAGGTGTGTGGAAGAAACCCTCGTGGATGTAGGTGCTTTCTCACCGAACCACGTAAATTGGTCTCTCTCTCTCCCTCTCTCTCAATAACTTCTGGTTTCTCACACCATGTTCCTTATGTCTGGCATTTGTTTTTCTCATTTTTGTCTTGTTCGTTCTGTTCTAGTTTGTTTTTTATTTTGTCCATTCTATATGTACTGTCCAGTATTTACATCTTGTACCATTTGTTGTATCTGTTCTATTCATTCTGTCCACTGTTTGATAACTAGAACACTCAGTTTTGTTGGTTTTTACTTGCTTCGTCCGTTATTTTAAAGTTAGAGACATCACACAAAGCTTACGCAAAAAATCATTCATCATTTTTATGTTCGAATTTGTTCTATTCATTCTGTCTACTGTTTGATAATTACAACACTTTGTTTTATTGTCTTTACTTGTTTTGTCCATTGTTTTAAAGTTAGAGACATCATACAAAGCTTATGCAAAAAATCATTCATCATTTTTATGTTTGAAAGAACGAGAGTATGTTACATAAGTATTATTATATAATTCATAACAAAAACATATTTAATCAAAATTGACGTATTCAATAACTTGATCCTGTTGACTCAAGATAACACATATAACACCAATATAGCAAAATTAACTTCATAACTCGAACAAAAGAAACCAATATCACAAAATTAATTTCATAACTTGAACAAATTATCAATGTTAGATGTTCAACTAAACATTATCAAGTAAACCCACAAGAAATCAAATTACAAATTGTTGGGAGATGCATGTTGGCATATATTAACACAGAAATGAATACAAAGGTTCATAAACCTAAGGCAACGAGATCAGTCCTACTACAAATACAAACATAGACAACTATAACAACTCGCCAACAACTGGTCATTTGGCCCATCATAATTGCTAAGATGTAGATGGCTTTCTTCCCACATGTTGTATATGCCTTTAGTCCTCCCATCACAAACCACATAAAACTTGGGAGGTGGCATAATCGTCTAGTTCTTGCATGCCATAGAAACAAAAAGACAAACAAACAAGCATGAAGTGTGAAAATAATCTAGTGTAGCTGAAATAATGACATATGACATAATGATATAATCCAGCGCTAAAAACATGCATGCCCTTCCCCTCAAAATTTCTCTAAAAGCTGGATCTTGCTAAGAGTCAAGGAAGGGAATAAAGCTCTAAGAGTCAAGTTATAGAGTTCTACTCACTCACAGTCAAGGAAGTGATTGCAGTTGCGGCTTTTTGAAAGAGGGGAGAAGGAGATGGGTTAATAACCTGGACTTGAAAATGTCATATCTAGCTATAAAAGCATAACCATTGAATAAAGGGTGGAAAAGTCCTCTCAATAAAGAAGAACATCGAAAGGGGAAAAAAAAAAGCAGGCACGTTGTTTGGCTAATGAGAAAATAATTCCAATATATTTAACATGCAAGGAAAATATGCTTGCAAAATCACCTTATTACATCATGATTCTACATAAAAACAGGAAACTAGCAGAAGGAAATAATGGTGGTGAGAGATAGGCTGTAGCAATTGATTACAAGTAAAGAAGAAAAAAATGAAACTACTCTTTCTATAGAATGCTTATAAAAGAATACACATACATATATAAAGAGATAAAAAAAATATGGGCAGCCAATAGAAGTGTAAATGAGATTGTTTAATGATAATAAAGGACAAGCTATTAATTTGTTGGATAAGAGTCATTTCTGAAGGTCCTACTTTCTAATATGCACATGCAAGGAGGCAAAATTTTATGGGGAGGACAAAAAATATGAAGATTATGAAATATGGACATTTTATAGAACAAAAAATGTTTCAGTTGAGCATGTCTTGAATAACCTGATGTAGGAAAAATAAGTTGATTTGTGTAAGTTGAAAGGGTAATTAATATAGTAACAATTTATCTCAGCCATCTACAACCATGTAAACAACAAAAAGGAAAAAACTATATGTGATATCTTAATGTCTAAAAACATAATTTCTTTTTCAATCTCAAATAACAACCAACATGAAATGTGCTTATAACCATTTATCTTTGTGAAACACCAATTAGAAAGCATGCAAAAGAGATAAAATGAAAAACATAAAGTTAAACTAAATAGAAATACATTTAGTGAATACCTCATTAACAAATAAGTCATTTCAAATTAACAAAAATTTGCTCATTCTTTGAGGGCTCAATCAAGTGTAGAGGATGTGTTGAAGGATATGGCTATCACATCTGTTCAAACACAAGAAACAACATCGTCAACTGTCTCTGACAATTCAAGGTCATAAAATTCACTAACCCAAGGATTTGGGTTTGCTTTGTCTTTGTTGACTGTGCATATCAAACAAGCTTCAAGGTTTTACTTTTACAATGAGTTGTCAATCTATGTCAATAGGATCTTTTTAATAGAAAAGTTGTTCAATTTGAGATGCACAAATAGCTCAGCATCCATAAATGTATTTTTAAGTTCATAGGCATGAAACCAAAGTCAACAAATCATGCCTTTAGAATGTGAACTTAAGATATCAAACCATTTACATGTAAATAAAAGAAGCCACAAATCTCCAAAATAATCAACTTCAAAGATATCCTTATTGGTACTATAGTCGGTAAGTTCACCAATAACATAACTTTTATCCCTTACATTTGAAAAACTAGAAGTTTATGCAGTCACAATAATGCCACTACAAATACATGAAATTGAAATCCATTTATGACAAAACCATTATATTTCTTCACCATCTTCTGAGGATATTGGGAGAACCATAAAACTTCATCATTCACTTGTTGGCATGTAACGCTTTGGTGTAATTGAGGAATTTATTGCAAATAAATGATAAGTTAGATGAAAATTTTAAATAATACATATTAAAAGTAAATTTACAAAAACTGCCTAAGATATAATATACATGATTTTGGAACCATTCTAGAAAGTAGACATATGCATACCTCGTGCTCTTGAGTACTGATCCAGTTGAACAACTACATTGACCCCCAAGCCCATCTATCAACACTAATTTTCATTCATTTTTTCTTCTTTTGCCTGTTTTACTCCGGTCAACTTGATCTTTTGTTTTGTGATTGATTTTTGGTAGCAATTGTTTTACTGAACGAGTCAAAGCTAGTGACTTTTCCTTGTCTATGATTCTCTCTATTTTTTTTTTTTAGTTCTATCCATGGCTTATGATGTAGTCCTGCCAAAACTCTCGACTTTTGATGATCATCAAACTATTGACTTAAATTTTCTTGTCCTTGTAGAGAAACTGAAATAATTAAGAGCTTACATGATGCAATAAAATTGCTTGTGAGGAAGGTTTTATCAGACTTGAGATGCTTGTATGCACTGAGATGTGGAAACATGCACTGAAGTGCAAAAACATGCACCGAAATGCAAAAATCTCACAATAAAATGTGAGTACCTATATGCTTGTGGGTTCCGTACAAATACAGGTGCTTCTATGCTTGTAAAGATTAAAACTTCTACACAAAAAAAGTATGAAAATGTGTATCAAAGTGGGAAAATATGTGTTGATGTGTGTGTACTTGTGTGCGCCGAAGCAGGAAATCTTACGCAATAGTATGTTTACTTGGGGGCACTGAAGCATGAAATCTTTTGCCAAAACACATTTTACTTGGGTCCACTAGAGCGCAAAGAAAATTTTATAAAAAGTTTGAAGTCTTATGCAGGCTAGTATATTTATTTGGGTGCATCGAAGCACAAAATCTTATGTCAAGGCATGTTTACTTAGGGGTGCCAAAGCACAAAATCTTATACCAAAGTGCATTAACTTGTGTACGCAGCAGTGTCAAATCTTACATCAAAACACAAGATTTCTGCACTGGTACATTTACTTGGGGGTGCCAAAGTGCGAAATCTTATGCCAAGACACATTTACTTAGTGTTGGTGAAACACTAAATCTTATACCAGAACATGATATTTTAAAAACTTGTGTGAAAATTTTATGACATTGCACACTTACCTGAGGGTACTGAAGTGTGAAATTTTATACCAGTGCATGTTGTTGTAAAACTTGTTTGTGCTGAACCACAAAAAATAGTCTACTATAGTATGAAAATCTTGTGCCGAAACACAAAATCATTTTTGGAGATGCATCGAAATGCAAAGCCACGTGCAAGAGCATGAAGTTTGTGAAAATTTGAGTGCACCAAAGCGTGAAACTGAAACTTATGTGTGAATTGAAAACTTGTCTGCATTGACGTGCAAAGCCTAAAAATTTACATGTGTTTGAAAAATAGTGCAGTGATGAGCAAATTTTGAGAAACTTGTATGCATTGAAGTGAAAAAATTGAAAAATTTGTATGTGCTGGAGAGTAGAAATGTTGTGCTAATACACAAAATGAGTTGTGAAATTTGTTTGCATTGAAGTGTGAAATCATGTGCAAACACACGAAACTTATATAGAAATGGGAAACCTTATGTGAAATTGAAAACAAATGTATGATTAAAAATTTGTGGGCATTGAAATGTGAATTTGGAAAACTTATATGCACCGAAGTGCAAAATTGAAAAACTTGTGTGCAACGAGGTGCGATACTGGAAGAACTTGTGTGATTTGAACGTACCGAGGTGCAAGACTGAATAATCATGTGAAATTTGAAAACCTGTGTGCAAGAAGGTGCAAAATATGAAAAACATGTGAAATTTAAAAACCCATACGCATCGAGGTGATGACATTTGGAAAACTTGTGAAATTTAAAAAATCTATTTGCACTAATGTGAAAATTAAAAAAAAAACTTGTGAAGTTGGAAAACCAATATGCAAAAGTTTAAAATTTTGGAAAACTTGTGAAATTAAAAAACCTGTATGCACCAAGGTGTAAGATTTTAGAGAACCTCTGTGCATCGATGTGCCAAATTTCAGAAAACTTGTGAAATCTGGAAAACCTATATGTAATGTGTGAGATTTAAAAAACTTGTGAAATTTGAAGACCTATATGCACCAAGGTGCAAGACTTGGAAAATTTGTGTGCACCTAGGTGCCAAATTTAAAAAACTTGTGTGTACTAAGTTGCAAAATTTTGAAATTTTATAAAAGAGAAAAACTTGTGAAAAACATGAATGCACCAAAATGAGAGATTTGAAAAACCTGTATCTGATTGGAAAGCTTGTGCACACTGATTTATGAAATTTGAAAATTGGAAGACATATAGGCACCGTGGCATGAAAGTTGAAAACACTATGTGCACCAAAATGCAAAATTTTGAAAAAAATGTGTGATCTTTGAAAAAATCTATGAAATAAAAAACAGGTATGCACAAATTTACAAAATTTTGAAAAACTTGTGAAATTGAAAAACCTGTGAGCACTAAAGTGTGAAATTTTGAAAAAATTATGAATTTGAAAATTTGTGTACTAAGGTGAAAAATTTTTGCAAAAATTGCATGCACTAAGATACAAATTTTGAAAATTTTTTGTGCACTAAAATGCGAAGTTGAAAAACCTGTGAAAATTGAAATGTGAAATTGAAAACTTGTGTGCATTGGAGTGCAAAATTATAAAAGCCATGTATGCTTAAATAGTTGGAGGTTTTTACAAAACTTGAAAAATTGGTATGTGCTTGGACGTGGAAAGTTATGGACTGATTGCTCTCAGATTTTGAAAACTTTGCAATTGTCTTATTGAAAACCTTTTATGGCCATTTCCTTGTAGCTTATAATGTTCTTGTAAAAAATGATGTCACAGTATGAAGGGTAGTGAAGGAAATGTGTGAATGAAGACAAGAGACTAGCCTAACCATTAGGAAATATATCACATGAAAGAATACCGAGATGCTTGAACATGTGAGGGATAAAAATAACTCTTATTGAAGAAAGAAACTTGAGAGAGAGATTCCAATCATCCCTACATGGCTTGAGAGAGAACAAGAAATGAAATGATAAGAAGCTTGATCTAAAATATACTCATGATTCGGAAATAGAGTCTGATGTCTGCATCACTTCTTAGAATAGAATGCACAATGTGGCAGAGGAGAAATGTTTTGATCATAGCAACTATCAAAACAACATGGTAAGAATCAAGACAGACATGTGAATGAATACACAAATAGATGATGGCCAGACTAGGTGATGAGACTGTGCCTGTTAGGATCGACCCAATAAGGGATTCAAACTAAATGACAATGTTGAACCTGCCTTTGAAAATTTGTCTAGTTTTTTATGAAAATTTGGTGCATAATATTGATGAAATGTGATGCAAAAACATAAACATGTAGCCAAACAAGACATGCAAAATGCTTCAAATAGCAACCCTTAATGACATGGCTCTATCATACAAATGTTTCAAAATGGCTTGGGCACCTAAAACTGAATATCTGGGATTTGAGATTATTACTTGTTCCTTAGACCAGATATGCCCATATACTTAGACCATAAGTTAGACTGATCCAAATGGTTCTAAAAGCTGAGGGTCTTCATTTTCCTTGATCACTCACCAATATACTAGGCTAATGCCTCAGTACGGGTGAGTGGAGGGCCAATACCACCCTCCAGTAGGTTGGTCTAGTTGTTGAACTACCTTGAGCTAATGCATGCATGGAGTATTATGTGATATACTGATCAGGACAAATGGGTGAAGGGAAATTTTGAAAGATGCAAGCACATGTTTAAACAGTTTGCTCTAATGTAGTGGGACTTAGGATGTGAGTTAAAATCAAAATGAGAAACAAAAATTGTTTTCAAACAACTCATAAATTAAGATGCTTAATGTGTGATCCTATTCCTAAGTGAACATAGAAGAACTCTCTCAATTCCAAGTCCTAATGCACATAAAAAATATACAGATACATCAAATGATGGTACCTAAGTAGCTTTAAGGGTGAGAGAAGATTTAAAACATAGAAAAATGAAACATCCTTGTCTAGTCAAGATAGTGACACGTCCCATTATGGTCACCATTTTTGTTTACATGTAAATTTTTTTACCAAATCTTACATGAAGACCATAATAAATGGGATATCATTAGTTGTACTCGCATCCATTTCCTTGTATGGGATTCCAATAGATAGGACCCGACCTATTGGTACATCGTCCAAAATCTAAGAAAGCAAGCATACGATCACTTTTGAAGTCATGCATGTTTTAAAATCTAAATAGGCTTCAAAAGTAGACTGATAAACAAAGAGAATTTAATTTTATGTTTGTTCACGTCCGATAACTTTTGAAATCATGCATGGAAAACTAAGACATGTAGAACTGCAGTTCGGTCTCTACTAAGACTGGGGTATACGACATGGACCTAGTAGGAAAATTTTGATCTGAATCCGAAGATTGAGATCAAGATTTGAGGGATTCTTGTTCTAAATTTGAAATAGATATGTAATAAAGATAATATCATGTTATAAAAATATATCATCCAAAATCCAAGATTTGAAATCGAAATCCAATATCCAAGATCTAGAATTTGAGATCCAAAAACTGAAATACAAAATCCATGATCCAACGCTTGAGATCTGAAATCTGATATCCAAAATCTGAAATCTAAAATCCAAGACCAAAGATCTATGATCCAAGATATGAAATCCAAAATCTGAATCAAAAGTTTGAAATCCAAAATCTGATATCCAAAATCCATAATCTAGGGTTCTAGATCCAAAATTCAATATCCATTATCTAAAATTTATTATTCAAGATTCATTACATGAAATCTGATCCAAAATCCAAAGTTCAAGATCCAAAATTTAATATTTAAAATCAATGATCCGTAATCTAAAATCTGAAATTGATGATATGAAATAATCCAAAATCCATGATCCCATGTTTAATGTCCAAAATATGAAATCCAATACTTGGTATTTAAGATGCAAGATCCATAATGAGATAAGAGAAATCCAAAATTCATAATCTATCATTATGATTATTGAGATCTAAATCCAAACTCCTTGTTTAAGATCAAATCATGGTTTATAAACATTCAAGATGTAAATAACTAAAGCTAGGCCGGTCAAAAGGACTGGATTTGGACCTAAGCTGGGTTTGAACCTACCTAGGGACATACTTGATTAGAACATATGTGTTGGGGCTTATTTAAAGTGCATGGTTCTTGATGTGATCTTTATTAATTGGATGTGGATGTTAATGCAGTTCACTAGATCTAGGCTATGAGTCTAGGTTCGTAGATTGTAGGCTCTGGGATCAGTCTGGGCTAGGTCTCAGAGGACTGAACTAAGATTGGACTGCATGCCTATATGACCTAGGGTTTTTGAAATCATTTTAAAGAAATTGATTTTGAACACATTTTAGAAAACTATAATTTGAACATAGCCCTTGCATGAACATCAAACTGGATTCAGGTTTTCACATACATGGGCTAATGCCTCAGGGTACGCTACTAGGCAGATCTACTTTGGTTTCAATCAAAGGGTGCATGTGGGTGTAAAGTGATCTAGTGCATGTTAAAACATAAGCTATGCATGACTAATGAAAACATATATGAAATGCGATCTATTATGCATGAGACAAAAGCAACAACACTAAATCATAGAATTGAAATGAAAAACTAAAAAAGAGAGATAAACATACCATAACAAAGATGCACGTGCTAAATTCTCTCAAGAATTAAATTCGAAACTAAAATAAGAAAAAACATGTGAAAAATAGAAAAGAAATATAGGTTAGTTGAGGCAGAATCGATGACATTCTAAAGTCATGGGCACAATCCTCACATGTAAACTTTGGTTTTTTGAAAATTCATTTGAAAATCATGACATCTTGGATTTATTGATTTTAGATTTAAATTTTTATTCAATATTATTGAAAATGGTTCTCATATGAGAATAAACTTTTATTGGATTTATATCTTGTTCAAAGTCATTTGGATGTGAAAATATGTTAGTTTTGGACTTTGAGTTTAATGAAAGATTTTAAACATAGATTTGAAATCTAGTTTACTTGGATACAAATATATCTTGATCAAATTTATATCCAGATATAAAATCCAATTTTATTCAAGTTGAAAACTACTTTATTGAGATATAAAAGTTTATTGAAAACTAGTCCTTTCTATAATGGATTGAGGAAAATGGACTTATGAAATGGATTTCAAATTGGATATAACTTTGAAGACCACATTTGGATTTTAAAATAGAGATTTTGGATTTGAAATCCATTTCAAAGCATTTCAAACTAGTCCAGCTCGAATCTATTGACATAGAGGCCTTGAACTTGGTTATTTCACATCAAGTGCCTACATGGATGGAGTAATAAATCATTTGATATGCTATTGAAGTTATTGAACAAAGCATTTTCTGTTGGTGTGCAAATACCAACATCATTTTATGAAACAAAGAAAATTTTTAAAGCATTGGGTATGACCTATGAGAATACATGCATGTCCTCAAAATTGTATGTTGTTTTGGAAAAAATATATTGACAAGGATCAATGTAATATCTGTGGTGCTTCTAGATTGAGAGAAGATGCAGAGTAACAAAGTCAAATCAGAACTTGAAAAATCTCAATCAAAATCGTGCACCACTTTCCATTAATACCAAGACTTTAGAAATGTATCTTTCTTCAAAAACTACTTCAGAAATGATATGACATGATGAAAGACACTAAAGATAGTTTACTAAGACATCTTGCATATTCGTTCGTATGGACATATTTTGATGAATTGCATCCATTTTTTGCATTAGACACTTATAATGTCAGACTTGATTTGGCAAGTTACGGTTTCAATCATTTTTTTACTTTGAGTACATCAACAGTATATAATCTATCATCATTGTTGAATATAATCTGCCACCATGGATGGATATGAAAGGCATACGTGAATTTGTCTTTGTTAATTTCTGGGCCAAATTCTCTAGGAGAAAAGATTGATGTTTATTTGCACCTACTAATTGGTAAGCTAAAATTGTTGCTGGATTTTGTTGTAGATACTTATGATGCAAGCAAAAACTAGTATTTTTGGATGCATGTGGCTTTGTTATGGACCATAAATGATTTTTTTAGCTTATGGAGACTTGTCAGGATGGAGTACAAAAGAAAAATTGGCAAGCCCTATATCCAAAAGGATACAAATTCTCGTCGTTTAAGAAATAATTGTAAAGAATGCTGTATGGGTCATCAAAGATTTTTACCTACACATCATCCATATAGATTGGACAAACATTCATTTGATTGCACTGATGAATTATGAAGTGCTCCTATATATCTTTCTGGAATTAATGTATTACAAGAAGTAGAACATGAATCGTTGAAACAAAATTAGAAAAATAAAAGCTTTTTTTTTTTTATATTGGAAGGACAATTTATTACAGCACAACTTGAATGTAATGCACATCAATCTTTTCTTTTTGTAACAATATAGTTGGTACATTATTGAAGTTAGAGGGAAAGACAAAATATCATTACAATTCTCGTTTGGACTTACAAGTGACGAATATGAGGCATGGACTCTTTCCACAAATATGTAATAGAACTGGTAAGATATTGTTACTAGTAACATGTTTCACTATGAGCCAAAAAAAGAAAAATATATTTTGCAAAGTCTTGAAGAATTTGAAAGTTCCAGATGGTTATGCTTCAAATATTTCACAACATCTGCATTTAAAAAGACGCAAAAAATCTCAAGATTGAAGAGTCATGATTATCATATGTTGATTTATCAATTCCTTCAATTAGCGTTGTAGAGGTCTTTACTAGAGTATTGATTGTGTTTTGAAGTTTTTTTTGAGAAATCATGTATGAAAGTTGAAAAGAAGATGATTTGAAGCATTTATAAGATCAGATTATACTGAATTACGTCGTATGGAAAAGATATTTTTGCTTGCAGTTCTTTGATATCATGATTCACTTGCCTATTCACTTAGGTCGTGAAGTAGTATTAGGTGGGCTCAATGGGATATATCCCATTGAAAGGTATGTGCAAACATTATTTTATAATGCTTTAATGCCTATTATTATGTTTTAAACTTTTTCGACCAACTTTAAATGATTTTTTGTTTAAGGTTCTTGCTAAAGCTTAAATCTTATGTGCATAATAAAGGCCAACCAGAAGGGTCAATTGTAGAAGGGTATTTGGCCGAAGAAAGTTTGACAATTTGTTTTAGATATTTATGTGGTATAGAGACATGTTTTAATAGACTAGAAAGAAACTATGAAGTAATTTAAGCAGCACAAAATTCTATGTTATTGCAGAGAAGATGGTTTTTAGGAGCATATATATATATATATATATATTGTTCACTATGGACAACTTAATGATCCAACAAGTACACACTTATATATTGTTCAATCATCCTTCGTTGGCACCTTACCTTCAGTAAGTTACTAAATGTTGCGTTTTGAGTTGAGCATAAATGTTTACTGCACTCATAAGTTGGATTTTTATTAGGCAACATCTTGACTTATTGAGAAGATAATATTGTTGAAGGCCTCATGGGATTGAGCACTTGCACAAGGTCAAATTTTTAGAATGGTTTCAAGATTATGTAAGTTATATATTAGCAATCACTTATCATTTTATTTCTAATATGTATTATTTAAATATATCATATAACTTGTCACTTATTTGCTATAGATTCACCCATTATGTTAGATAAGTATTGGCCAAAAAATCAATGATGAACTTATATGGCTATCATAATATCCTCAAAAAACAGTTAAAAAAATATAACGGTTTTGTGATAAATGGATTTCGATTCCACACACTTGAAAGAGGAGGAAAGAGAAAAACTCAAAATAGAGGTATTGTTGCGACTGCATGAACTTTGAGTTGCTCAAGTGTAAGAGATAAAAAACCAGTTATTGGCAAGGTTACGAATTATGGAGTTATTACATATATCTTTGAAGTGAGAGTACCATTGAGATATAAAGTTTGTTTTATTTAAGTGTAAATGCTTTGATGTTTTGAGTTCACATGCTAAAGGCATGAAGGAAGATGAGTTTGGTTTTGTGCTTGTGAATTCAAAATATACATGCATAGAAACTGAACCATTTGTGTTGGCATCTCAAGTTGAACAAGTTTTCTATGTTGAAGTTCCCATTGACACAATTAGCAAGTTGTTTTCAAAATGAGACCTCAAGAATTATTTGATATGCACAGACAAGAAACTATGCTGGATGAAGTGAATAATAATTTCTAGGATAGTGAATCTTATACCATTGAAATATCACAGATGGTTGATGATGTTTCTTGGGTGCAGCCAGATATACCAGGCATGTTTATTAACACATCTTTTGTAGTTGATTGTGTGGCAATCAAACAAATTCTTCGTTGCAATCCAAGGTTAACTCTTCAATAAGGTGTTGTATTATTTTATACAATTTTGTTAAATAGATTGTTCTTGAGATTTTACTTCAAAATTGTATCCTTAATGTTGGTTTCAGTTGTTTCTTCATAAGTAACAAGACATTCCCATCTTGCTAAATTTTTGTTTATTGTGATTATATGGTTTGAGGAATATCTACAAAAAACGTGAATCAATGGAGAATTTAATGAGGCATTGCAAGTCGCAATTCCTGAAGATCAATGGAGGAACTTGATTTGACATTTTGAATTATATACATATATATATATATATATGTGTCAATTAGTTTACTTGGCTGTAGTCCTTTGTAGCTTCTAACTTTAACACTTTGTTGTAGGAGAAAAGTGAGAAACATAACAAAACTGCACAATGTACAAGACTCCTCATAGAATGGGCACAAAAAGTTTGGCCTGATTTCGAGAAGAAAATGAATAAGAACCAGAGCCATCCCATGCCGAAGTCTTTATTATGACACAAAATAGTAGAAGAAGAGAGCATAAGAATGAAACAACAAATGAATTAACTGTAAGTAATAATATTTCATTACTTTAGTAACAATGAATTCAATTGAAAATTATTAAATACATGTGTTTGAAACGTTACACTGATTTATAGGTTCAACTGAATGAAGCAATGCCTCAACTACTGAAGGTATCAGAGATTACATGTGTCCACTAATGTTTTCTCGTATATGATGGGGCCAGACAAATTTGGATGGGTGTGTACTTATGGAATCGGGGTAAAACCTTCACAATTTTTTTATGCAATTCCTAGTGGAACTGAATTGATGGCGCAAAATATGGTATTGTGTGTAGAATTGAAAGACCTACGCAATAAGGTGCATGAAGTAGAAACTAGAGACACTGACCAGATGTGTAAATTGGAAGATAAGTAAGTTGAAAAAATACAATTGTTGGAAGCTAGGCATGCTGAGAAGATACATGAACTAGAATCTAATGCAGCAAAAGTAAACGAGTTACATACTTGAAGTCAAGATGTTGATGAAAATGTTGAAAAAAAACTAAGTGGTAAATATTCAATGAAATATGTTAGTTTTGTTAAGTTTGTTGTTAGTAGCTATGTTTATGCCTTGTTATGGCTGACATAACTCTTCTTTTGTCATTTTTTTACAGGTTTGAAGATGACATAAACTACCACATGGAACTTAGCTGTGAAATTGTTTTTTGTAAAATATAGTTTGATGCTAAAATCTTACATGTTGATTACAAGAATGTTTTGGAAATACATTTAATCTTTTGAGATGAAAAACCTATGCTTGTTTTTGTTAGGTCATAAACTTGTTCCTTAACTGTCTCTTTCATTTGTTTGCTTTCTCCTTTACTTCTCTACTAAATAGAATTGTAGTCAATGATGATTCTGACAGCATTAGTATGATGTTCAAATATAATTGATACCTGAACGGTTAGCAAAACACATATCTTCTTTTGGTTGACACATGCTACTCAACTCCTTGGGTTCTTGGGATTTCCATCGCTGGATCTTTGGCTAAACATATTTATAGTAGAATGAGAGGGGGCGGCATGTGATATGTGCAAGAATTAAGTGATGTATCCTTTGAATTGGCACATTTTATCTTGTAAACATTTGCTTGTACTTTAGATGATTTAGCAAAAGCTAATGAAGGAGGGATTATGAAATTTGTTGGATAAGTAGTAGCATGTTCTACAGCTGATATTTTTTGCAGAGTCAAATTTTTGCACAGATATACTTTATCTTCACCATTGAGCTACACATATGTAACAAAAGGTAGTGGTGTTAGTAACACAACACATGAGGCTGATAGGTTCTATCTCTGACTAGCTATTTCTGCAAGGTATAGGAGTTAATCATTTTCCTTAGCATGTCTTAAGAGAAAATTTTTTGTGCAATGAAATATTTGTTGATTCCATGAGGTGCAAGAACAAAGTCAACAAAAGATGTCAACTGCTGCATTTTTCATGAAAAAATTGCAAAATCTGGCAGGCGAATGTTGTCACTAAATTGTTCATGTATCAATCGTCTTGGCTAAAGATCTATCATCACTTTCTCTTGTTTCACTGTTCAGCAGAAAATATGCAGGGACTTGAGAGAAGTAACACTTAAAGACGGTTCAACCTGCTCATATGGAAGAACACTTCCAAAAGATCCAACTTGTTCCATGCTACACATTGCAAATTCACCATTTGAGTTAGAGCCACAAATATAGGTGCAACTCTTTCTTGAGAAAATGTTAGGGATTTTTCTGAAACAATGTACTATGAAACATTAGACAGTTAAAGAGAGGAGTTAGTTTACTCTTGTGAACATCATGAATCTCTTTTTTCCAAAAATTTGGTTCATTTTATCACTTTTTTTTTTTAATTCTTTCTATTGCTCTTGATAAGGCTTTGAAAACATGATATTTCATAGTATTATCCTGGATTAGTATCACTTGTTGATTACAATCTTCTGGCATTCATAATACATGAGATGTATTGAACAAAGATAAAAATTTGTCGTACAAGGAGGACCCTGCTTTGGAGCCATTCCAACATGAGCCAGAGAAGGAGAAACACTATGCAAAAGTCTTCAGCTTCCAATAATGGAAGGGGCAGATGACACCACTGTCATGTTAGAGATGGAAGCGGCATTAACAAAGTGTGAGCAGATAGGATCAGACCTTGGGATCACTGCCACCTGCAAATTTTCTGCTGCGGATCCAAGCAAATTAACCAGATCGATAATCGGGGAGGAGGGGGGAAAGGTATAGTTCTTTTTCATTTTCAGCACTTTCTTTCATGAAGCGAGCATATGTAAAATCTATTGAGCACTGTATAGCCAAAATTTTAGCTTGACCTCTTGTTTCTTCTGTTGTATAATAGTTTCATGTCTGATGGGATCAATTATTAATGGTTCCTGGACGATTCAGATCAGTATGATTCTATGGTGGGTGTATGGGTTATAAGTCATTTCTTCCCTCCCTTTCTCCTCTTTCTTACACACATAAACTTTGATTTTTTGATTTTCAGTTCAGATCCTGCTTCACATCACTTTCCATTACTTCCTATATATAATATTTTTCAAAACATTTGTATCTCTCTTTTCCTTCATATATTGCTTTCTGTTCCTTTTCATGTGCTGGTTTATGGTCAAGGTTTCACTTCGCTTCGGATATTTCTGCTTGTATCCTTTCATTTTAGTGGTCTGTTATGATGAAAACCAGTGTTGGAAACCATTTGCTGCCATTGTAGAGGTTCAAAGGTGTCATCAAAGATTGGAGTGATTGAGTGGTTACTGGAAAAGGCTGATATTCTTCTTCTTGGTGGAGGAATGATTTTCACATTTTACAGGGCACCAGGTCTTTCAGTGCGATCATCACTAGTGGAAGAGGATAAGCTTGATTTTGCAACCTCACTTCTTGAGGAAGCCAAAGGCAAAAGACTATCTCTCTTGTTGCCCACTGAAGTTCTTTTTGCTGACAATTTTGCTTCTGATGCCAACAGCAAGGTTTGTTATTATTCTGTTTCCAGATTCTAGATCATGTTAATTCGTGTAGCAAGCATCACAAAACTTCTTAGTTTTCTCTTGGCAAGAGATGTTTCTCCAGCAACTACCTACAAATGATTTACCTTTCACAATGTTGGGAGAATATAGAATTTGAGCTTATATAGTGGAAATTTTGAGGTGTGGAAAGAGTTATGCATAATAGCATAGGGATTGTTTTAATATACCATGCTCTCTTGTTATCATACCAAAGCACCAATGGTAGTTGTCATGGGCAACTTAAAAGAGTAGTTGATCTGAAATCATATTATTTACTTACCTTTTGATTTACTATTTCTTGTATAGTCCAGCTTCTGTGATCCCTGATGGTTGGATGGGACTTGATATTGGTCTCGACTCCATCAAGACTTTCAGTGAGCCAAAGTCAACGGAATCTAGGGCCCCTAGGAAGTTAAAAAGAGAAGACGGCTAATTTCCCTTGACAAATTGGGCAATGTCTGCAAGGGGTAATTGGAGCATTCTTTTTCATGAAGAGTGACCAGCGTTTCTAATTTTCACCCCTTATCAATGACATACAATCAGAAATTGCAGCAAAGAAAAATAAGAAAAAGAAGAAGAAGAAGGTGAAAGGTATGTGCTCCACCAGGGGGGTTGTGGGGAGTTGACAATTGTCCCATACTGTTTGTTCACAGTAGAAGGCCTCTAAAATCTTTTGAATGGTGTGGTGATAGATATTGTACAAGGGCTAGGGTGAGTCCTCATGTGGCCAAAATGAGTGTGCTGTCCATGTTTCTTAAAGAAGCAGCATGGCCCTGAATAAGGGAAATTAAGTGGAGGTTGAGGATTTTATTCAGAAGCAAGTGCTGGAGAAAAATGGGCAGGTTTTTATGCATGCTCACATTTGCTTTTTTGTTTTACTTTTTTTAGAAAAGAGATTTAGAACCTTCAATGATCCACTGTTGTTTAAGTTTTTTGGAGATTACTGACAGCCAATTTAACACAGCACTTCTGCACAAGCTGGAAAAGGTGGATGTTATAAACCTGTCATTCAGGAAAAAAATTTATTGCTTCATCATCATCTCTTTCTCTATCTATGTTTTAATTGTGAAGTGCTATATTCATAAAGGATGAAAAAGAAGGGCTTCAGCCAACAAAAGCATATGCATAAGCAACTCAAAAATTCTACAAGGAGTTTTATGAGAAGAATATCAAGGAACAGCTTCAAAAGAGAATTCCCTAATTTTCTGATCTTAATGTTGAGTTGATAAAAGAAAGTATGAAGTTATTTTCTGTGAAATGCAGGGAAAATTGTCTGATTTTTAGAACCGTGGAAATCTGTGATGAGATGGCTAAAAACTATCAGATTGCATCTGTTCTATATGATATCCTTGAAGATCTGGTACCTAAAGAAAAAATCAATGAGGAGGTCAGCCTGTGAAGTAACTTTCTTTTAAATTGCTATTGTGCTTTATATGAATGGAAAATGCATTCCATGTACAAATATTCTGTAATTTCAGATTTTAAAGTATGCTATAGAAGTCGAGAAAACAAGGGAGAAGTATGTACCATATAACATTCATCTTTTTCATGTAATTGCTACCAATCCTCCAATAATGAACATGCCTGAGGTTCGTCCTGCATTTATTACCTAATTGCTGTAAAATATGTTCGTTCATAACAATTATTTCTTACTCCAAATTTCTAGTACTTGTCTTCTTCATGCCTATTACTCTTTTATAGAATTTCTAGTATGGTTCATGCTAATATCACCTAACTTCTGTCCTGTAGATAAAAGCTGCAGTTCATGCTTTGAAAAAAATTCATGGTTTCCTTGGCCTCAATCTTCTTTTTGTACTGCATATCAGAATAGTAGCAAACAAAATCTGGATTTGTTTGATTGGCTTTCGTCAGTTTTTGGATTTCAGGTACTGTAAGTCTTGATAATTTGATTGGTTTTCATTAGTCTCAACCTATAAACTTATGGTGTGGAATTATATTAAAACTTCATAACAGTTTATGTCATGGAGAAATCCAATGAGAACCAGAGAGTACACCTAGTTTGTTATTGGCAAATGTTGCAACATTGAATAAATATCGTCAGTAGTTTAACCTGGTAAGTTTTTCAGTAATCTGTCCTCAGACCGTTACCCAGAAAGACCTCCAAATGATGTGTGGGGATGACATGCAACAACATCAGATTCCGGTAATTAGATTTTAGAGTCTCTTATAATTGTATAAGGAAGGTGCACCCATTTGGGAAGCAATGGCTGAATTATTTGGAAAAAAAAGTTAAATATTTAGTAATTGTGTTACTAATTATAATATGTAACACAGTTAATTTTGTTACTAATTACAATTTGTAACTCAGGTACTGCGTTAGAATTGATTATAAAAAATCATTACTTAAAATAAATGCTAACACATGACATTTTTGTAAGAAAAGCCTTTTATAACGAGGCCTTTAGTAACAAAATTGGAAAACCGTCGGCTACATTAGAAAAGACAATTACTAATGCAAATTTTGCATCACTAAATGTTCATATCCTTGTAGTCCCATTAATATTCTTGAATATACTGAGTTGGGATATGAGGAATAATAACATCTTGGGAACTGTAGAACATTTGGTTTATTGTCATGAGGAATCAAGCATACATGCAGACATTAAACAAGGAAAGATACTTCTTGAAGAACTTCACAGTGAAAAAAAACATATTTTGATGTTGCAAGATTCTTCCCAAAAGACACAACTCATGTTGCTACAGCTATTGATGGAAAACTGTAAGCTCTCAGGCCTTAGGAGGTCAACAGTGTGAGCAAAAGGAGAGATTTACCATGGAAGGATCAGGTAGCAGCTGACCCAAGCTTCCAGAGCTAGCTTCCCCATCTGTTAACAGGAAATATATAAAGAATTGAAAAATTATGCTGCTGTTACTACTGTCATGTTTCTCTTTAATACATGACAATACTTCATGTTACCAATTGGTTCTTATATGGAGTTCCTTCTGTTTCTTTTTTCTTGCTATGAGAATAAATCTTAGAGGGTACTGCTGAATTGTTGGTGTTGTTGCTGAAATAGTTGCAGAATTTGCGTGTGGGTGGTTCTGGCCGTCTTTTATTCCAGGGAGCCTGTTGATGTGCTGGAGGCAGCTGCTTGCCTGGGAAACAAAAAGAACATTAGTTATTTTTCAAATTTTATTGGGTTCATCTATTGAAAGATGAAGCAAACAATATTTTGGTGATAATAAAAATTATTTTTTTTTGGCAATTAGTTGTTTCTCTGTCTAGGTCTTCTCCATGTGCATATATATATATATATGTATATATATCGACATTTGAGGAATATTGGTTGCTAGAGGCTTTTACCAATGGTTCCGAACTGTTGCTGCAAGCTTTTACCAATGGTCCTGGGTGCCAATGCTAAAAAGACACTCTCTTGCAGTTAGTGTGTTCGTGAGAGAGAGAGAGAATTAGAGAGAGAGACAGAGAGAGCATAAGAGAGGGACATAGATGACTTTCGGTGGTCAATATATGGACTGATTGCTGTCACCATAGACGATGCCTTTATCAACTGGCAATTCACTCTGCTACCACAACTCTTGGGCAGCAACATGATGTATATGTGATCCCGAGAGATGCCTCTCCATCCATAAGATTTCATATCACATGCACTGGATGAGTAATTTTTCTTTTGATATGGATGATTTTCATATTTAGTTCTTGTCCAAATCTTTTCCTTCAAGTGGCAGTCAACTCCACTCATATTTATAAATCCAAGTAAATGGATTTTGTATCTTTTACTCTTTGGTTGACAGTTGATATTAGCCATAGTTTTTGTTTCTTCGAACTGAAGTTGAAACATTCAAGAAGGAGAAGTGATTCCTTAATTGGTCATGTTTAAAGGTAGATATGTTACACCATTCTACAGAGTGATGAGGCAAAACATGTAAATCTTACATATTTCAAAAGTGAACAATATCATAAGCAAAATTCTAAATCTAGAGGTAACATACTAATTCCGAATGAGCAGGGCTTCCCACTGCCCGACATAAAGCCAAAGCCCATACTTGAGCCCTCATCCTCCTAGTGTATAGGGTCTGCATGTAGTGCCTCGGGGTGCTACCCCTGCCACATTTCAACTTGCATGCCAGTGGCCTCTATTTTCAGAACAAAGAGTTGATATCCTAGAGATTTGAACAAGCATTTGACTTCCAACTAGCTCAGCAAGAATCTACTAGAATCCTTCAACATATTATTCTTAGCGAATAGTTATTCTTATCATATTGTAACCTATCAAGTTCTAATGTGGAGTCACTAATTAACATTTCCAAGGAAAAATCATATTTAGAAAGACAATCTAAGCAACTTGATTAACTATAAAGTTATAGCATAGAAAATGAAAATAAGCAATAATACAATTTTTAATAAATTCTACTCACCATGAAAGCAATATTTTTGTTCCGTATGACCTCTGGTTATACTTGTTTTTTCCTAGAGGTAAATAATGTGAGTTCAATCATAAAACTTCAGACATAGACCTCAAATCAAATTCTACCAAGCATTGGGTACACCCTCTTACTTTTGGCATGGTTAGAACTACCGTAACCCATTTTAATCAATCTCAGCCCTAATCTAGAGGGAATCCCCAAAATTCTAGCCTTACATGTTCATTCAGCCCTCTTATTTCTAAAACCTCTATTAATATAAGCAATGCATGATATTCTCCACCAAACGCCTAATATATCAATTTATAAAAGAGAAATAGAAATTAAAGAAGAAACATAAATTCAAATTGACTTTACCTCTCTTATTCTTCATCCTCTTCTTGTTCTTCTCTACCTTTCTCCCTCTCTATTGTTCTCTCTCTCTCTCTTTCTGTCTCTCTCTCTCGCCCTCTTTTCTTATTTTGTCTTTCTATGTCTTGGTTTTTTTTCAAAGTAAAAGGGGAAAAAGGCAGTTGGGTTTCAAGAAGCCTTTCGCACCTCTAGTTCATGAAATAAGTCCATTGATCTTATATGCCCCCTTATAGCAAGGTCAAGTGGAAGTCCTTTTCCTCTTTAAAGGAAATTTTTGTCCTAGAAATTACTTAACCTCTTAAAGTATATAAGGATGTTGTGATCACATATTGTGTTCTTGTTCTCATGCCACAACTACCTCTGGTAAATAGGTTCATTGCACTTTAAATAAGGATACATCTTTTCCATGAATGATGGAATCTTTTATCAAGAATACACACTAGTCTAACTAAATAGATCAAGTCCTCGTCAATTGGATAGGTTGTTCTTTTTGCATATATAAATGATTGTATACTTTCTCAATATTGATACATAGAAGACTAAGAATTTTTATGGTTCTGAGGTAATTTACTCTCAATGCCACATCACCTATTTTCTTTAAAATTTCATATGGTCCAATGCACCTCAAAGTGAATTTAGCACTCTTACCAAATCAAGGTCTAGTTCACACCAAACTTAATCTATCATTGTCACCAGAGCAGGGTACCCCTTTGTAAGGTGATACCTTTATGTTCACACACAAGAATCTTATATCTTCCATCATAAAGAGCTTCATAAGGTGTTGTTCCAAAACTTGATCGGTAACTATTGTTATAAGCAAATTCCACTAAGGGCAAATGTATATCTCAAGAGCCCTAAAATTTTAGTATGCAAGCATGTAATGTGTCTTCCAATGTTTGTATTGTTTCTTTGTTTTATTATCTATTTATAGGCGAAATCTACTATTATACTCAGTTTGATTCCCAAAACTATGTGCAAACTATGTCTAAACTCTTAAGTAAATTGAGAGGTCTCTTGATTGTTGTTCATTAGGACATGATAGACTAGATATCATGTCCATCACACTATTGTCTTGTCCTCATGGATAATGATGTTCTTTGTCTACCGTTTGATAATTTTAGAAACAAAACACTATGTTCCTCTTGTCCGGTGTTTGTTTTGTATATGTTTGTTATGTTTGTTCTGTCTGTCCTGTCTAGCGTTTGTTTTTGTTTTGTCTGACCTGTCTGTTTTGTCCAATGTTTGTGTCTTTCATGGCTAAATCTGTCAGTTATGTCTGTCTGTTGTTCTTGTTTATATTTTGTTCGAACTGTCTGTTCTATCTGGTGTTTGTGTCTTCTATGATCAGTTTTGTATATTACATTTGTTCTGTCTTCCATATGATGACAAGAATATTTTATTTTTTTAACATGTTATATCAAAACAAGTATGAAATTCATAACAACATGTTATATGTAAATCAATATATTTGATAACGCGATCCATAATATTGTAGCGAAATCAACTCTTTCAATAGATTCATATATATAACACAAAAAATGTTAAGATATGTTTATAATCAGTTTTAGGTTTAAGAGGGTATTTTTGTAATAACTTTTCCTTTAGATGGTTCTCTTGTATTTTCTCCCTCTCCTCTAGTCTATATAAAGAGGAGTTAGGGCAGTCTTCGATGTTAATCAAATTACTCGTTCTCTGATTTTATCATGGTATCAGAGTGAGAGTCGACTCCTTCTCCTCAGCGAGTCGTCGCCGCCTGAGCGGCGCCAGCCGCCGCCGCCCAATCGTCGTCGCCCCTACCGCCCGCCGCCCGTGCCCGTTGCCCGTCGTCCTTCTGCTGCCGTCGCCTCCACCTTCTGCTGCCCGTTGCTATCGCCCGCCACCCATCGCTCGTCGCCCGCCGTCCGTTGCCCGTCGCATGCGCTCTCTGCTGCTTCTGTTTACCTCTGCTGGCCATCGTCTGCTTCCAGCGTCGCCTGCCTCCCAGCACCGCCTGCCTCCCACAGCGTCGCCTACCGTCCAGCGCCGCATGCCTCCTGCAACGTCTGCTCATCTCTGCCGTCCAGCGTCGCCTACCGTCCATCGCCGCCTATCTCTGCCTGCGACGTCCGCTTGTCTCTGCCTCTTGCGGCTGTTCTGCACGCTGATCTTCTTCTCAGCGTCGTCCGTCGTCGCCTTTGGCTACATCCATTGCCGCTGATCACAGCTGTCGCCTCTGGTATCTCTCTCTTCGTAGTTCTTCGTCGGCTTGTTTCTGCTCAGCATTATCAGCTTCATCTCTGCCGCAATAGCATGTTGTCAGCTTTATTTCTGTGATCAGCGTTCTCAGCTTTATTTCTGTCGTTTGCCGCTTCTCAGCCAACAGACTTATGGATTACATAGTGCGTTTGACTGGTTATTGCTTGATGATTAGCATGTTGTCTCTACATATGTGATTGTATTTTTGCCTGCACTTCCTATTCTGTGGCTCGGTTTCCTCATTTGTGTTGAAAGATGTCTGAAATTAGCAGTGATGCTAATACCACTTCCTTCGTATCTTCGGAAGAAATGAAGAGTTCCCCGTTTTCCAGCCTTATCACCAAAATGAACGAAGGTAATTACGAGATGTAGGCAATGCAAGTGAAAAGAACCTTGATCGCTCATGACAAGGAACATCTTATATTGGAGCCCGAGCCCGTACAGAAGGTAGAAAAATATACTACTTGGTTTAAAGATAATTCTCTGGTAATGGTATGGATTGTTGGTACTCTTTCTCAAGACATTGCCAACGAAGTCTTGCACAAGGAAAGTGCAAAGGATATGTGGGATTCTCTTGCAGCCACTTATTCGCAAGCAAGAAATGAAACAAGAATTATGCAGCTACATCATGATATTCATCAGATGCGACAAGATGGTCGGCCTCTTCATACTTACTATTCTAGTCTCAAGTCCATGTTTGAGAGACTAAACAGCTACTTTTCTGCATGTAAGTGTGAACAACAAAAGACATATAGAGATATGCTTATGGTAGGGGTATTTCTCTCGGGATTAGACTCTGTTTATGAATCAGCAAAGAATCAGATGCTTACTACTCTCTCGATTCCTCCTATTGATGAGGCTTATAGCAGACTAAGCAGAATTTCAATCCCTGCATCGACTGTTCCTGATACCACTTCTGCTATGCTTGCTACTCGTGGCAGAGGTGGGTCCTTCTTTGCCAGAGGACGAGGAGGTCGTGGTCGTGGAAATACGACTTCGCGTCCTGTATGCCAGCTTTGTCATCGCATTGGTTATACTGTGGATAAGTGTTGGCAGAAACATGGTCGTCTAGCTTTTGCAAATCAGACTGCATCTACTGATTCTCCAGAGCAGCCTAAGGCTCAACATACTGCCTCCTCCAGTGAGTGTAGATGATATTATTTCTCAGTTGCGGAACTTGCTTGGAGATGGACCTCAGCATGCTCCTGATCCGACCACCTCTACTATCACTACTGCTGCTAGTGCTTCTTTGTCTGGTATGTATTCTGCCTATACAGTTTGCCCTGCTACTGACACTATAGATTGGCTCATTGATTCTGGTGCATCGACACATCTATGTGGAGACAAGGCACAATTTACTTCTTATGTCCCTGCTCCACCTGGTCGCTCAGTTATTCTAGCAGATGGAAACTATTCTCCCGTTGTTGGACATGGAGAGGTCCAACTTACTTCATCATTGCCGTTGCAACATGTTCTTCATGCACCAGAATTCCCACATAGTCTACTTTCTATCTGTCAGATTACCAGAAATTTGAACTGTCGAGCTATATTTGACTCCTCTTCTCTTGTGTTTCAGGATAAACTGACGGGCAGGGTGATTGGCAGTGGCCGTGAACAGGGAGGTCTCTACAGGCTAGTGCACCCCTTTCCCTTTGCTGGGTCTACCTCATCGGGGTCATCCTCATCTTCGGCCTATACTTGGCATTTGCGTTTTGGACATCTACCATTTCAGAAACTACTGCATATTCTTCCTCAACTGTCTCCTAAGTCATCCTTTCAATGTGAGTCTTGTCAGTTGGGCAAGCATCATCGGTCATCGTTTCCTCTGCGGCCCGGTAGAAGTAGTCATTCTGTGTTTGAGTTACTTCATTTTGATTCATTTTGATGTTTGGGGCCCGAGTCGTACACCTGACCTTCAAGGTCATAGGTATTATCTTGTTGCTGTTGATGACCACAGTCGTGTTAGTTGGGTTTTTTCTTATGAAGAATAAATCTGAAGTGGGTCATGTAATAAAAAATTTTATCAATGAAATTCTGACTCAGTTTGATACTTGTGTCAAAATTGTGCGCTCTGACAATGCTCTTGAATTTTGTGCTTCCTCTTTAGAGCAATTTTTCAAAGATAAGGGTATCATCCACCAAACCTCGTGTGCCTATACCTTCCAACAAAATGGGGTTGCTGAAAGAAAACACCGTCATATTCTTGATGTTGCCAGAACTATTATCATACATAGCCATGTTCCCCATTCGTACTGGGGAGATGTTGTTCTCACAGCATGCTATCTTATTAATCGCATGCCGTCATCTGTGTTGGGAGACCTTATTCCTATCTTTGTCCTCTTTCCTGACAGAGAATTGTTTTCTGTTCCACCTCGTGTTTTTGGATGTGTTACCTTTGTTCAGTTGCTTGGTCCTGGGAGAGATAAGTTGTCTCCTCGGGCCATCAAAACGATCTTTGTTGGTTATTCCCGCACTCAAAAGGGATATCGATGTTATGATCCTTCTACTCGTCGGTATTATGTGAGTGCTGATGTTACATTCGTTGAGTCTACTTCTTTCTTCTCTCCTAATGGAACTCAATTAAGGGCACCTGAATTGAGTGATGAAGTCCATCTTCCTTTACCTCTACTGAGTTGTCCAAAACCCGTTGATTCACGTTTTGAGGCTGTCTACCAACGTCGCACTAAACTTGTTGCGCCTGCTCCCTGTGCACCTGTGCCTTCACCCAGCATGCCCAAGGTAATTCCTGAACACACCACTACTGACAATTCTTTATGTGATGATGATGCCACAGGAGAATATCATGAGCATGCTCATGCTCCTAATGACCTTGATATGCCCATTGCTCAACGGAAAGGCAAACGGAGTTGCACTTTGCATCCTATCTCTGGTCATTTATCCATGGATAGACTCACTCCTACATACCGACAGTTTGTCAAGGGGCTGTCGGCTGTTGCTCTTCCACAGACTCACATGGATGCTCTCTCTGATCCAAAATGGGCTGCAGCTATGCAAGAAGAGATGGATGCTCTTCAGAATAGAGGCACCTGGGAACTTGTTACTCCTTCAGCTGATGCAGCTATTGTTGGGTGCCGATGGGTCTTTACTATCAAATACAGAGCGGATGGCAGCATTGAAAGATATAAGGCTCGTCTAGTTGCTAAAGGCTATACCCAAACTTATGGGGTTGATTATTATTATACCTTCTCTCCTGTGGCACGACATGCTTCTTTACGGATTCTCCTTGCTGTGGCTGTCAGCAAGAATTGGTCTCTGTCACAACTTGATGTCAAAAATGCCTTTCTCTATGGTGACTTACATGAAGAAGTGTATATGCAGCAACCACCAGGGTTTGTTGCTGAGGGGGAGTGTCAGAAAGTGTGCAGATTGCGAAAGGTGATTTATGGTCTGAAACAGAGTCCTCGAGCTTGGTTTCAGAAATTATCAGAGAATATTGAGAATGAGGGCTTCAGACGTTCTTCGCCAGATCATTCCTTCTTTGTCAAGAAGACTTCTACAGGTACAGTGATAGTTCTTGTCTTTGTTGATGATATCATTGTTACAGGGGATGATGATCAGGGGATTTCCAACATCAAGGATGTCCTTGGACAACACTTTGTCACCAAGGACCTTGGTGAACTACATTATTTCCTCGGTATTGAGTTTGCTAGAAATCGAAAGGGCCTTATCATGTGCCAGAGGAAATACGTTACTGATGTTTTGCAAGAGGCAGGGATGCTGGGGTGTCGACCTGCATCCACGCCTATGGATATCAATACTCGCTTGTATGATGATGATACTAAAGATGTTGATGCGAAACAGTGTAGAGGAGTTGTTGGGAAGCTCCTATACATCACTGTTACTCGACCCTATATTGCTTATGCTGTTAGTAGAGTGAGTCAATTTATGGATAAACCCAAGAAAGTTCATTGGGATGTTGTTATGATGATTCTTAGGTATCTAAAGAATTCACCAGGAATGGGACTCTTCTTTCAGAATGGTACCTCACTCACTATATCTGTGTATGTTGATGCCGACTATGCGGGATGCCCCTCGGACAGAAAATCCACTACTGGATTTTGTGTGTATATTGGATCCAACTTGGTTACATGGAAGAGTAAGAAGCAAACAGTGGTTGCCAGATCGAGTGCAGAATCTGAGTATAGAGCTATGACTCAGGCTACTGCTGAAGTTATGTGGGTTAGATCCCTGATGTTGGATCTCACTGTCGAAGTACCTCTTCCTATGCAATTGTTATGTGATAACAAAGCTACACTTTTTATTGCTAATAATTCGGCGTTTCATGAGAGAACCAAGCACATTGAAGTAGATTGTCACTATACCAGAGACATGATTCAAAAGGGGTTTGTAAGTACCTCTCACATTTCATCTACAGGGCAAACAACTGATATCTTTACTAAGGCTCTTGCAAGGGGACCATTCCAAAGCTGCTGTTCCAAGTTGAGCTTATTTGACATATACACTCCAACTTGAGGGGGAGTGTTAAGATATGTTTATAATTAGTTTTAGGATTAAGAGGGTATTTTTATAATAACTTTTCCTTTAGATGGTTCTCTTGTATTTTCTCTCTCTCCTCTAGTCTATATAAAGAGGAGTTAGGGCAGTCTTCGATGTTAATCAAATTACTCGTTCTTTGATTTTATCAAAAAACATTACTGTTAAATGTTCAAACATTTATATAGTCACCAGTATCAAGTAAAATTATGAAATACAAATAGTTTAAGATGTTCAACTCTTGTAAGACATATGTTGGAGTACATTGACACAAAAAATAGTTATAAAAGTTAAGACTAAACCTACTACAAATACAAAAATAACTATAACAACTTCCTAGAATACTAGTCTTTTGTCCTAGACACTACTCTTCCCATTGAAACCATGTAATACTTGAGAAGATGCATCACTGTCTGGTTCCTGCATTTCAAAAATTAAAAAGATGAACAAATAATTAGTTTATCACCATAAAGTATTAAAATAATCAAGTATAATTAAGACAATGACATATAATATAATGAGAATGTTAGACAATGAGTATCTTGAAACATAATCATTCTACATCATTGAAGCAATTTGCTCACGAAGTCCATTGTTGCTACCACGTAGTTGTGTTTGTTTAGTATTTTCATCATCATTTATAATTTCACTTACTTCACTATCATTTATATCATCAAAAGGAAATTGTTCAGCATTTGGATTGTGATTGATTATAAAATTATGAAGAACACATGCTGATTGTATAATTTTTACTTGGGTGGATTCTTCAAAATCAGAATCCTTGCCTTAAGCAAACCAAACACTCTTCACAGTAGGGCGCAAAGATGAGTGTTTATAGTTGTACAATTCCTCTTTTCTCTCAATTTGTCTAGATCCAAACACATTAAACTCTGATAGATGGTACCGGCTTCTTCTATGTGGAGTTAATAATCCGACACTATTTGGATATCCAATATCGAAAAATAATATTTACGTATTTCATAATCAATAGTATGTGTTCTATCAGTCAAATAATTAAATTCAATCATAGTAAATTTACACCATTCATGTTTATTTTCTTACCTTGTGGAACTTCTAATGGATGAAAATTATCTTCTAATGCACTGTACAATCCTCTTGCATCAGTTGCACTTTCCTCTCAACTGGCTAGTATGTAGTAAAACCGCATATTAAATCTCACCACTGTTAAAGCATTTTGAGATAAGAACCTTATTCTATTTCACGAACAATTTTGGCTATCTTTTCAGATATATACTAGAATATATGTATCATCCATTGCTCACAAACAATCCTATTCATATGTAATATGTGTTAGTAATCTAAATGGTTTACCACAAATAAAAAGTTTGCCTATGAATATCTATCGTGAATTGTAGTTGTTTACCTTAAAAAATGGAAAGAAACGTGGATCTTCTCTAACTCGAGCTGTTGTAGTATCATCTCTACATCTCATGTATTCATGTGAAATACAAAGAATTGCTTTCAAAACCAAGTTGAAGTACTTACAAATTGTTTGTCCTGAGTGCTGAAAATCATATTGGGCTTGTCAATTTCATTGATTATGTTCCAAAGTAACGAGAAACATCACTACTTGTTCTTCAATTGTGTTTTTTCTTGAATCACACAACAACTCCCTACTTTTTAACAAATTGCATTATAATGCATATGTTCGTTCATCCACTCTCAATATTTCTATATAATTTCTTGAGTGTCCATGCATACAGTCATGCACAAATAGGGTCCCTGCTAGCCAATTAGTGTGTACTAAATTTCTAGTAGGTCTACCTTGAGCTTTTAAGTGTTTCATCATCAACTACATAATAAGAATAAAGATAGTGGATAATTCGTCCATCCTGATAATAAATACAAAAATTCATGAGAATAAACATTATTTAATTACAATGAATTGTGAAATAAAAAACAATTGCAAGAATGAATTTATAACCATTTATAATACAAACAATTAAAAACATAAAAAATACACTACTACAAACAACTAGAATATATCACAAATTATAACAGTTACGCACATCAAAAGTAATGCATAATTACAAACCTCCATAATGATACCTAGTTACAAACATTACATGTCGTTAGCCAATCTACATTTAGAACCAGCTAACCTGCAATCATGTGGCATCATAAGAAAAGCATTTGCTTTATCAAAATTGGAAAATAAATCGACTGATCTAAAAAAAATTATTATCTATTTTCCCTTTTGCATACATATCTCTTAAAATTGCTCAACTCTTCTGCAAAATAGTTGTAGGTTGGGTTTTCACAAGTTGTCGTATATACTCACCAATGATTTCAAAAGTATCATCATTCATAGTTGTAGAGGTTCTTGCTCTTTTGTTTCCCCCATGCAGTTAGAGGTTTCTCCATAAGTATGAGCATTGATATCCATTTGTGAAGTAGGTAACTGAAAATCATTATCATCTTGTTTATGCACATTTATTTGTACATCATCTAGTGCTCTACTATCTATGTCACTCATACGGTCACCCAATGTAGTAGAAGATCCTTAAATTTTCATTGCATGCTCATAATACTTCCATGTTGCTGACAATTTATATTTTTTTCTATTTGGGTACTTTTTAATATACTCTTTCCACACATTATCATCTGCTTGTATAAGAGATGGCCTTATTTTAGACCCAAAGCTGCCTTATAATGAAATTAGACACAAGCCCACCAATATACATACATATATATATGTGTGTGTGTGTGTGTGTGTGTGTGTGTGTGTGTGTGTGTGTATACATATATATATACACACAAAGCAATAAAAGGATCAATGTGTGTGCATGTTTGTGTGTGTGTGTGTGAGAGAGGGAGAGAGAGATTAAAAGAGGTGGTATGGTCGATGAAATGAACTTTTGAAGAGTCTGGTGATTTGGACAGTTACAGGAAGACTTTATATTTTTAATTCTATTTAATTTTTTATCATATTGATAAATTTGAACATTTTTTTTGCTAAACATTGCAGTAAAAGGTGATAGATTGACATACATTAAACTTTAGTTAATTCGTTTTGGTTCTGAGCCTATGTTGAGGAAGTAATAGGCTAAACTTTTACATGACTGTTATCAACACTACATTAAAAGACTGCTTGTCATTTATTGCTGAGCTATACTTTCAACAGTAGCAGCAGAAAATTTTGAACTCTCTAATTGCTATGGTAGGATGTGTCAATCAAAAAATTTGTACTGAGATGAGCTTTATCAAAAGGAGCAGGAGAAATTTCTGGACACTCTAGTTCTTATGGTAAGATATTGCACAAAATTCGAGCAATCAACAGCAGTTACTGCAGTTTATTACATCATCCTCCTCCTGCATTTATGTTTCTTTTCATAAAGAAATTTTTCTCTTTTCCTCTATCTCCAAGCTGTCCATGGGGATCTACCTAACCTTTTCTTTCTGTGCTTTCGTGAGTACATGCATTTGATAAGTTTTATCAGGAAGGCCATTAGTTTTACAATCAACAACCGCCCTTTAACCCCCAAAAGACTGAGAGCAACAGTTTGGTTTGATACACACTACCTCTCTCTCCCTCTCTGTGGTGGATAAGAAGAAGGAGGCTGTAAAATTCTTTTTACCAACTCAAGGTATGACTTGAGGACCAACCTCATCTTGAAGGCATGACCCGAGGAAAGAGCACTCAGTCTCAAGTCTTCATATACACCACCGTTCAAGCTTGCATCAGACTAAAATGTTCCAGCAGGTCTGCTGCGGATCTGTCCAAAATACTGCACTACAGTGTCCTTGGATTCTCTACGTCCTTTTGTTCCTCATGTTTGAAGGCATAGAATACAAGAAATGATGCTTGTCCCCCTACCAACAATTGAGCAATACTTTTCATCAATAGTAAAACTAGGATTTGTGCAACTTATAGGCTGAAGCTCTAGGCCTTAATGTCATATTGTACAATGATATGATGTCAATAGAATGTTGTTGGATGAATAGGATAACCTTTGGGCTACCAGTAATTACTAGGCAGACATTAAGACAGGTTCTCTCTGCTTCAGTAGGCTTTGCTGAACATATGATATTGCTAACTACTGATTATAGGAAGTGGATATTTAGATTGGTATTTGAGAGGAAGATAACCTTTACGCAAATATTTGAATTTTTCTGAAACATTTTAGGATTTTTAAGACACTAAAAATGTTCTTGGAATCACAACTATTTCATGGTAAATTAGTTTCTGTTTCAAACAAATTTGCCAAGCAAAAAGGAGGTATTTATCATAATCTGCCACTGAGCTTGCCATCTATTCTGTTTGACTGAATAGACTAATATGTCACATGTTGAATCCCTTTGTAGTGTTTATATTTGAGCAGCACACAGTGCCCATTATGGGCACTTCTTATTTTTTTTCTCCTTTTCTTTCTGCCACTACAAGCAGGCTGGTGTTGTCCCATTGAATTTGTTTGAGATGAGAAAGAATAAAAGAATAAAGAATGAAAGGATCAGACAAAGACAAACTCGCTACTAGCACGAGCACAAAAGCACAGGCCAAATAGGACTAAGAAGCACACTCAGGAAGACCTATTAACAGAATAATAAACTCGAAGGACAGAAAATCATCTGAAACTGCCAGAATTTCATATCCTTCATTCATACAATGAAATCTGTTGATGTAGATGTTGGCACCTATCTAACTGTCCTGCAACCACCTCTTCCACCTCATGTTATTAGATCTTACAGAAATGGATTGCACATGAGTGGGAACTGCAGCTTAGGCATGCTCTAAAAGTAGCGCCTTGCCTAAAAGTCAACAACCCTGAGCAACCTTGCATACTTCACAGCAGCTAGTCTGTTACACCAAAGGACAGCACTGCAAAATGTTTCTCCCTTCAAAACAAAAGTTGCAACTTCAATCATCCAACCTTCCATATATTTTAACAACCAGATTGGGGCAAATGTTTTTGACATTAACCACAGGCTTAATGATTCAAGAATTTGTTTAGACCAATTCTGTTTTAAAAATGACTCAGAACATGCATGCCAAACTGCTTGCCTTTCTTGGGTAATGGTTATACGTTGCCCTATATGCAAAGCTTGATTATGGAATAACCAGATTTTCCAAACAATAGTATTGAAACAAAGAAGCCAACACCTCCTCCATTCTTTGCAACAAAACTTCTTCCTCTTCCACCAAAGGAAAATGGAGCAAAAATCACCAGAGGGATTTTTAGTACACCAAACAAGGATATCACTTATAATCAGATTGCTTTTGAAATAAATAGAGCCTGAGAAAACTAGAAGGCTTTGATCTTCCATAGAAGCTCTACATAGTTTGCATGAGAAGCTAAGGCAACCTCTAGTAGTTGCAACCTAGCTTTTGTCATTGATATTTTATATATCATTTACTATATGTGAAGCCTAAGCCTTAATATCATATTGTACAAGATTAGCATCCCAACCCTTTTGCATCGAGACATATTCATCTTACAGAAACAAACAAACTCCAAATACAAACATGAAAGTGTCTGCCTTCTTTTCTCACGTACAACAAAAACTACAAATAAAGTCATTCTCCTATACAAAACAATGAGAAGGAAAATACCACATTATATGGTTAACGAATTTACAGAGTAACAACAGATAGAAAACCTAACAAGCACAAAGAGAGAGACAAAAAGAGAGAGAGAGGGGGGAGAGAGAGAGAGAGAGAGAGAGAGAGAGATGGTAACAATTGCTCTACTAGTCATACTATTAATAGGTAACAATACAGAGAGGATGCCATTAAAAAATGCTTTGCCTTGTAAGCTTGTAAAGAAAGAGAGCGAAGGGAAGAAAAATATAAGCACACGAATATGTTTTTCAATGACATTTCAAGGATGCTATAAACATTTTGCCATTTCAATGGCATGGATAGATACAAGGAGGAAGGAAGGGTCAATGAGAGAAAGAAAGAAAAGGGAACCCCAAATCAATGAAAAGGAGCAAAAACCCTAGTTACTACAAATCAGAGACAAATAGAGGGAGGGAGTGAAAGAGAAAACAAGCGAAAGAGAGAAAAATGAGAACTGGACCTCACTAGAAAGGAAAGCTATTCATGGCAATGGAGCTCCCTGCAGCAATGAAGGTGATCGCATGACCCGTGATCAATGGCATGGAGGAAGGAAGACCCGTCGGTAGATGGAATGGAGGAAGAGAGCAACAGAGAGAGTAGGGGAGAAAGGTGTAGAGCAGTGGGCATGGGCGAGGGGGAGACTCAGAAGAGAGAAGGGGGAGAGATAGTGGAGAAGGAGAGAAAGAGAAAGGGTGAGGGCAGCTCAACAATGAATCGTCTGCTGTGTCCATCTTATACTATGGACGGTGTTTGATAAAAAAAAAAATCGACTAAACAGGAAATGCATGTTTCATTCTATGTGTCCTGTAGCCGTCAAACGCCCTCTGAGGGTCCCTATCAACACTATAGATGTTGGTACACATATTGCCTTACTATCTCAACAATGAATAATTAGATTAATTTGTCAATTGTAACTTTTCTCTTAATTGCTAAGATGTATGTAGATTTAGTATCAATCTATAACTACCTAGATAGCTTAATTTTCACTTTGGTTATGAGATAAATAGTTTTACGTGCAAAATTTTTGAGATCTTTCACATAACCAATGAGAATTGATTTACTGATATCCATTTTAAAATGATGGTGGGGCCCATCTTGTCGGCATGAGGATTGACTATTGTAGATGCCTTCATCCAACCAATTAATCTAAGGACTAAGACTACATCAGTTGAGACCTAAAATGCCTAAGCATTAGGTCACGAACCTAATGAACATTGTGAAACACAAAATACATATGTTCCTATGTTTGAAAACAGGATTTGGTTTTGAAAGCTAGGACAACTCTCAAGGCATTGTCCTAGGTGAATTGATGATAATGCCCTTATCATCGTCAGGTTCATGCTATAAAGACTTATGACTACATGATGCATGCAAAATGGTTTTGTGAAAGTGAATAAAAAATAGATTGAAAATTGAATTGTCTTGAAAAATTGGCTTTGGAAAACAAATTTGAAAATTCTGATGTGTTTTGAAAATGTGCCGTAAAATATGTTAATGTGTTCGATACTTTTGTGCAGCAGATATGACTACTACATGAAACATGTCGAACCTGCTTGATTTCTTGGATGATGGTGCACATGTATGAAGAGCATATGTATTGACCAACACATGGAAGAATTGAAATAGAAAGATGCATGCGATGCACATGAAAGAAAAACACTAGATTCACTGCAGAAGATGGTCAAGCACCTACATGCAATGCATCCTCGTCTAAAGAAGGAAAGTTTAATTGCTCCACTTGTATTCAAATTGATTATACCTTACTTCATTGGCAATGTAAGCAAATGAATACAAAATCCGGCAAAACAAAACAACCTTGCACACATAAGACAAACAAGAAAATGAAGATGATGTAATGCAACTAAAAGTAAGTCCAATGGCATTGGATTGTCAAGGGAGTGGCCTCACATATCATGCATCACATTTCCTGCTAACTCATGTAGATCGTAAATGAAAATCCAAATAGATGATCCAACTTGCTGGTCCCAACCAGATGAGCAAGTTACTTCATATTAATGTGAAACTTGACACACAAGCCCTAGACAATCTAGAGAAACCACTCAAAGCGATAAAATGAGAAAATGGTGCATAGAACTTGACTTATAGCATCACGAAGTTGAGAAATTTTTTGAGTTGTGCAGAAATGAGATTGTGAATTGCAGAAAATAGACTTAAAGATTCGACATGTTTGGGATGTCAAACAATGTTGGTTTGACATGAAATTTGGATTGCGACTTTGGATTGTCAAAGAAATCCACCGAGGTGACAGACTTGAAAAAGCTGTCTGGATGAAAGAGAAACTATCTGACAAACAAACATTAAAATTCTGGTTTAGCAAAAGAGAATATATGATAGTACAAAAATTATGCACAGTTCTAGCATGAGAGATGTTGAGGGTTATTTCTATGTCATGTGGAGAACTTTTATAATTTAGTATAAGTCGTGGGGTGTTATGTTGTTACTTGTATTTCTTTTGTGGACTTGATATGCAATTCCTATTAGCCTAACATATTCCCCATTAATAACGGATCAGGCTAATAAAGTGAAGACTTACTTTTTTTCTCTCTAAGTCTGCGTAACATGGCACATAATATTAGTGCCAGGTTTCCCTAGGTTGGTCTGATGCTAGCAGGGATGCTAGCAGGTCCACTTCTTCCTTCCTTCTTTCTGCCTCTTCTTTCTCTTTGGTAAGTGTGTGATTTATATACATCTGATTGCTGTGAGGAGACTATTGCCGGTGGATTATCAGGGATCTGATCGCTCCTCAAAGTTATGTTACAGTGAACATATTTCCCTAGATGGCCATTGCTGCTACTGATAGTAATGGATCATGGTTGGTGAATTTTAAGAAGTCTTCTAGGTCATTGTGGATCTAATGCAGTCTTTCAAAGTAGACACTCCAAAGTGGTAGAATTGAAAAAGGAAATCAGGAACTTATTCAAAAGTGCAACCACTCGTAACATAGAAAACCACACTATGATAGTTTTAGAAATGCTAAAGTAATCAATCAGGCAATTTTGAGTGGGTGAAAGGACGTCACAATGACCTCAATTTATGCTAAAATTTTGGAGGATGACTACTGGTATATAGTTGAACCAATCCTACTTGATAGCATCTGCAATATCATTCCTTGGCACATACTTCTAAACGAGGAAATTAGGTGATTGATATAAAAACTATATTATGAACACATAAATTAGGTCAATCAGTCAACTTGAGACAGTCTGCTAACAATCCTAACGACATGAAAATGACTCAAAACTGGAAAGGTTATAGGAAAGGAGCTCCCAGCCCTTTCATAGAACAATTGTTTAGCTTGGATTTTCTATAAAGTTTGAAAGTTGGGGATTTGTAGCTTATGTGTAAAACCAGAAGAATGGAACAAAAGATATATTTATGATGTCAGTTAAACAAGTGATTAAATCAATACTAAATCTCATGAAAGGAAACCAATGACCTCTAGACATGTAAAACTAATTCTTCAAATCAAGAAATTATGATAAGACACAATAGAGAGGGATTAATGAGACACTATAAAGTTTTTTGCACTATGGAATTCACATATGCTCAGAATTGCACATTTGGAAGAGTATACAGATGACTAAACAAACTCCAGTTAGGTTCAAAATTGACACCTAGACTCTACATATACCAGAGAAGAAATCCTTCCCTGCTATATCACTGAACTACAACCGTGTTCAAGACAGTAACATCCAAAATTAAGGCTTTTCTTCACATAGCAATTTCTGCAATTGAGGAGATCCACAACAAAAACGATAAAACATGGATCTAGGCCATAATAAAACATGTGAAAATTGGTTAGAGATGTCAAGACAACCTAAGGAAGAGTGTCCAATGGACAGATTCAAATTACTAAACCAAAATCTTGAGTTAAGGGGTTGACAAGGTGTCCAAAGTCTCACTAATCATGATTTCAGCAAAAACCAGTTTTTGTATTATGTATCATAGAGGGGTCCAAAAAAGTCAAAAAGCAATAAAAATAGGTTCAATGGAAACTGGATATAGGGAACAACTTCCCTTTGGCATTGAGAAATTCCATCTGGTTTGTAAGCTATGACATCATGAATATGAGCAAAAGTTTTTGCAACATCAATTTCTTTAGTTTATATGCTGGACATAGGAAATAAGTTGTATTTTACATGACACAAGGAGCAACTGGCTTCCAAAACACTTGAAAATGGTGGCAAACGAAGATAGACATCATAGTAGCTCAAGTGGCATAGGGAAGCCAGTGAGCTTGAAGCATGTGAAATGGCATGCCTCTAGTTTGATTCCTGCGGGCATTACACCTTTGCATTTTAAGGTGGTGGGACACAATATCTAACTTCATGGGTGCAACATTACCATTGTTGACGTCGGCAGGGGAATGAGTGGGTAATTTGGCCCCTTTTATAGGCAGTGGGATTTTAGCCTCTCACTCAGTTGGAAAAAATAAACATCCTAATAATTCCAGCACCTATTTAAACATTGAAAAACTCCTCTCAGAATAAAAGCTATGAGCTCCATAAATTGACCTAAATTTTACTATATGCAAAGAATAGTGTATTTGAAACTAACATGTTACATAAAAATTATATATATATATGGGTGTATGCATATGTGACAGTAGTTGCTGATACGATGAAATTAAATATGTAATCACGTAAAAGCACATGACCTTGACCTAAATGCACGATGATGAAAAGAAATGAAACATATGCATTGAACTCATGCAGAAGTAGGAAAGCAAGGATGATTAGTATTTTATTGGAGCGCTTTCATCCACGGAAGGAATGAGAAAGATCTCTCAATAGTTGTTTTATACATGTAACATGTAAGAAATATATGAAACACATCTTAAGCAAGTAAAGTGAATGTCAAATGTCACCAAAAACAAACTGGACTCAATGTGGATACTGTAGGGAAAACACCAAGTCCCTAATAACTAACATATTGTAGCTGTTATTGAGGCTACAGAAATGATGTTGAAATAATTGAAGTTTGAAAGCTCCTGGAAGCCAGCCTTCTTCTCTACTTCTTCCTCTTCATCCTACTTTTGTCTTCTTCTTCTTCTCCTTAATTGTTCTTATTGGACATGGAACTTTGAAGAGGCTTGTCAGGGGTGACATTTTTGGTGGAGGTCCTCCACAAACAAAATAAGGTGGGGCATCCCGCCTTCTAACTTCTATTTATAATGGAGGCTGGGGCATTTTGGTCCAAAAAAAGCTAGGGTGGGCAACTTTTGGCAGCTCTAGGGTTCAAGCATTTTAAAAACATGTTAAACGCTACCTTCAGTGGATAGGGCTAATTCTGGGACATGTTGCATGATCTTATGACTCCAAATGGCATACACATATATTAAACCCAACTTTGGTTTTAGAATTTGAATCTAGAAAAGCAATTTGGATTTATATTTCAGATGAAAACCTGGATTGATGATCTAGATTAAGGTATGGGATGATGATTCAGATACAAAACAAATAATCGTTTATAGATGGGTTTATACTATAGATTTGATAGATGTTTGATTTGAAATATGGGTTATCCCTTCTAGGACCTGTTAGGTCAACTGACTAGGTTCAATCAAGCCAACTGAGGCTGGCTGCAGAATAGGCTATGTAGCCTCAAGCCTGCTAAATTGAGGCTATATTATATTTGAGATTGGGTTAGACTTGGGTTCAATATGGGCTTAAGCTAGATAGGTCCACAAGACTCCAAATTTCCTTCCCTACGGGCTTAAGCCAGATTGGGTAATGAGCTCATTTGAAATCGTCAAAACTTCAAAGATTTCCTAAAAAATATGTTCAACTCAAACTTACTAAACCTATACTTTGGAAAATTTTGGGTGATTATAGAATTTACTGAACATTCATTGAGGTAATTTTAAGAGACTCTTATTATATAATTTAAGTATTTTTAGTAGGTGGTTGACAAATTCTACTCTCTGCTAGATATGAAGCTTAGAGGTAGATTCACTTACAAGGGTTTGCTCACAATCTTGGTTTCCTATGATAGGTGGGGATTGGATCCTTAAGCAAGTGGTCCTCTCTCTCTCTCTCTCTCTCTCTCTTTACCTCTCCCATGTTTTTAAATGCTTTCAAGCATGTCCCAGCATGGCAAAATAATGACTAATCATTAACCATGGCCATGAATAGGTAAAGTGGAAAGCCAATTATGCCCAATTGGAGGCTCTGCAGACTGGTCTGACTTTACCTAAGCACAAAAAATGGCCCATCATGCATTTCATAGACAACCTATGACACGGTAATCAACCATCCATGCACACAAACCATAATCATCAAATCATTAACAATGCAAAACATATCTAAGACTAGCTGATCATTCATAATACAACTAGATAGGGACATGGATTTCATTAAACCTACTTAGACAATTGAAAACTTATCATATGACAATAGAAATAGATAAGTGTTTGTGTTTAGATTTTCGTGCACAAGTCCTATAGAATTATCAAGATATCTAGCTGAAGCACTTTGCCGTTATAGATGCAACAGAAGCAAAAAGGAGAACATGGACATTGACAAAGAACAATGATATGCATATCAAGCAACAATCCTAGTAAAACATTAAATCTCATGACAATTATAGGCCACCCTAAGACATTAAAGGTATCTGATTAAAAAAGAGATACCTACTCACCTAGGAATATTAAACTTTGTAGTTTCTAACACATCACTTAGAAGCATGAATTTCAGCATTTCTACAACCAATTGGAAGCCATTTTTGCCTGGCATTAGTATTGAAATTTCTAACAAGTGTCTTTCCAATGAATTCTATGATTGTGGAACCTCATTCTTAAATTGCTCCACAATTTTTTAGCAAATTTTCAGCCCACAAGGATGTGATAGGGTTTCTTATTCTTGATAGCACAACAAACACATATTGTCATTGCGCATTCCTTTCTTTGTCAGCCGATCCAAAGTTCTGCCCAGACAAGCTATGAACAAGAACCACAAGGCCCTGTGAAGGACTAGGTTGGTTGAATGGTTCTTCGTTCAGTTGAGATTCAACCCAAGTGTTCGCATTTCTACATGTATTTCCCCTCCTTTGAATTGTTTCACCCATCCAGAATTCCAAATAAGCAGGTCAAGGCCAACATGAATTTTGAAGAATCAGCCTAATTAACGCTGCATACACTTGCCTTATGAAGGGTGATGATTTTGTCATTCTTTAAGGCCAGGAGCATGTCTGAATTCACATAGTAGAGAAGAATCTGGTTGGACCATTAATCAACCCAAAATGTTATCTTGTTTCCTTTGATTCACCAAGAAACTGTTTTCAATCCATTTTCAAACACACATCAAGTTTTCCCAGCTCTAGGAACCCTTGCTAACTCTTCTTACTGTCCATAGGCTATGGCCATATTCAAGCTACCTTTCTCTTGGCCAAACAAGTACCTGGGCATCTCTGTTAACATATTGCAGTCCAGACCAGGAAGGAGGACTCTATTGAGTTCTGGTAAAGGGTTTGAGACCTATTCTTCCTTCTTCCTTCGGCTTGCATAAAAAATTTCCATGAAATCAAATGCAACCTCTTGTTGTTACAACTATGCCCATAGGAAATGAGCCATGCATTTCTCCAACTGAGTCACTATGTTATTATTGGATCTTCAAAATCATATGATGAGCACACATGGAGCTGATATTATACTTTATTAAACTCAACCTCCCTGTAGACGACAATAGGCTGATTTTTTCAGTTCGACATCTTATTTTTGAACTTCTTGATCAAACCATCCATATGCTATCAGTTAAATTCCCTATAAAGAGAGGGACTCCCAAGTAGATAGTGAGGAGTTGGTCCACTTTCTGCTTGTAATGGCCTCCATTCTCTTAATTTTTAACTTTGCCTACATTAATGGAAAATATAGATGACTTGTTGGGATTGGTTGACAACCCGACCTTTTTTTTTTTCAAGTCTTCCACCAACTTTCTAATGCATCAAATTAATTTGAAAGTCGCATTGTTGAATAGTAGCATGCCGTTGGAAAATAATAAGGAATCCAATCTTGGGAACTTAGGGGGAAAAAGTGGTGGATCTGTCTCCCACTATCAATTATGTCACTCAAACTTCTCATGAAAACCTTCATAATGATAACAAATAAATAAGGGCATAAGGAGTCTCTCTGGTGAAGAATCCTACTACAGTTAAACTTCTCTCTTACCATCCCATTAATCAACATTGAGTAAGTTATGGATTTCATCCGTTTGGGCACCATCTCAATCCAATGTGGATGAAAACATGACAGACTTAAGTTGTTTTTAGGGAAGGTTCAAAAAATCCTGTCATAGGTTTTTGATAAGTCTAAATGCATTCACATGAACATTTTCTTACTAGTGCTTAGTATGTGCACCATGACATTAGTAGTAATGATCTGACCATGGATTATAAATTCCATAACTAAAGCTCCTTGAAAACTTCCAATCAGCCTCACAAGGATGGGCTACATCCGTTCCACTGTCACCCTGAAAATTTTTTTATAGACACTATTGCATAGACCAATAGGTTTGTAGTCCTTAATATGGTATGCACCCAAGAACTTATGTAGAAGAATAATAAAGTGCAATTTAGGCTATTCACCAACTTCGTAGTTTTGAAAAATGAGAGATCTACTCTACTAGCATCATTACCAATGAATCCTCACATGTCTTGCAAAGAAAATTAGGAAAACCATCTTTTTCCACAGCACTAAGGTCCATCTTGAATACTATCTCTCAAACTTCTTTCTTGAAGCTGGTTTAAGGAGACTATCATTTTCTCCACTGAAAGTATCGTCCCTCCTACAGAAAGGTCCAAGATATCCCCACTAGCTTGCTCATCATTGTAAAATTCCCAAAAAAAAATAGATTCTAATGTCATCCTACTACACAAATAGATGATTATCAATCACCATGTAACTTATACAATTTTTTCTTGCCTGTTTTGCAATGGTTTGAGAAAACTTTCTATTCTTGTCTCTTTCCTAGAGCCATCAAAACTTGGACTTATTCTTTGACATGACTTCCTGCATCAAAAGGGCTTCTTTTAGGCTTGCTTGAATTTCACTCTTTGCATCTAAGTTGTTAGAGTCACCTACTTCCACCTTAGGGTGGAAAGCCTCCAAAGCGTATAAAGTTGATCTATCCCCTCCTCAATATTTCCAAAATTGTGTACGTTCCAGCTTTTAAGTCTTATCTTGGCTCCCACTAGTTTTTTGAGGACTTGCAATAAGGGCAACAATAATATTGAACCTATTACTCTTCATGAATAATTTTCTTTACTTCATTTACAATCAAACCACAGTCTCATGAAATAGAATCCATGTTCATGACGCATCACTTGAGCTGCAAGTTCTATTATTACAATCATGGCTTTAGGACAGAAGAGAGATGAGGTTTGGCCGTCACAAGAAAACTCCCATGAATTTCATTCACCCAAGATTGGTTTATGAAAACCCAGTGAAGTTTACACTTGGTATCATTTCCTTCTCTCTTTCTATTAGTCCAAGTGAATCTCTTGCAAACATCTTTCCTTTTTGTTAGACCACTATCATAAGCAAAACTATTGACATCACTATACAAGTGCACATTTGGAGTATGGTTAGTTTAATCTGAAGCCTCGCACATTGCATTAAAATCACCCATTATTATGCTTGACCCATCACATCAAGTTAAGTATTTTGCCAGCTCTAGTAGTGCCATTCTCCTCATTCCTTGATGATTTGGGAGATAAACCCCAAAACACCAATAGAAAAAGAATTTTTTTTTATTTGAAACATACTTGACAGCCACCAATGATATATACTCAAATAAGTCGACAACATACAATTAGAGTTCCAATGACAAGATACCCTAACCCCACCAATATTAGCATCATCATTAGACTCCACAAACCAATTACGACATCTTCTAGCTATACTATCAAGAGTAACTTTTTTAGCTCGAGTGTCAATCAATAGATAAAATAGGGAATCTGTTTCTTTAATCAGGTGTAAGAGGTCTGCTTGGACCAAACCCATCATGCCCACCCCCCCCCCCCCCCCCTCTCTCTCCTTCATATATTCCAACTGAAAAAATTCATGTGGACATAGGGGCCAACAATTCCTCTTCCTTCCAGTTGACATCTATGAGAAACTCCCCACTAGAGCTCTCTTTATCTCCATCAGCCGAAGCAAACCCTTCCAGCTGACTCAGATGGCTTCCTAGCTCTTTCGACCTACTATCATCCAACCATCCTAAGTTTCATTATCAGATATTAGTTCATTTAGAGATGTTCAGATGCCTTTACCCCTACAGATTCCTCCTTGAATTACCCTTTTTGGCATTATCTCTTCCACTACTACTGTTTATGGCCAACTTAAAATTAGTAGTGGACTAACTGCCAAATTTGTCTCTCCTACAGGTAGGTTTGCTAGCTGAGACTGAAAAGCCTAGCAGACGTCCTAGATCCATCTCAGCAACATTAGGACATGAATGAGCAAATGGTTCATATGAATAAGGGTGGACAGGGCATCTTAACCTTATAAGAGTGGCTTCAAGTTCCACTTCGATAGGTCTAAGTGGACATGGTACTTGAACATCCTTCTTATGGGCCTTTAGCATTGGACATCTTCACCCTGAAGACTTGATTCCCTTTGGCTTTCACCATTATTACTCACCCCACACTTAGTCTGCCTTGTCATCAACTTGCTCTTCACCTGATTAGGCTTTTTGGGGAGAAGCTTAACATAGCTTCAAGGGTCAACAAGGCTCGAAGGAACAACTGTCTCGGAGGCTTTCGACCCTTGAACTTTGGTGTTCGTGCACTTAGCATATGTATGAGTAATTATTCCACAACACCCTATAGAATGGGATCCTAGATCCATACACTATCTCCTGGGATACCCTAAAGCCATCACTTAGCATGAGGTTAACTGTTGGGATAGGGACAAACCCAATTGGCACCTCTACTCCAATTTTAGCAAAACCAATGTGCCCCCCACATTCTAGTGCATTGATCCTCTATCATGAACCTTACCCTAAGGGCTCTTGCATTACCCTCAAAAGTATAGGAATTCTTCAGTTCAACAGGTAGATTAGGAAATTGCAACCATAGGACTACAGTTTCCTGCACCTCTATCTTCATTTGTTATCCAGGGGACCATTTGCTTCAATGAGGGTTTTGGAATCCACTCTTCACATTTGCTGCATCAACAATGTCTCTAGCTCCTTCATACTGTAAACTTAATTGAGGAACTTGTTATCCCAATTACTGAGGGACAAGGATTCCTAATTGAGTGCAATTGGCTTCAAAAGGATTCAAATATGTGCCTATAGTTAAAACCTTTTCTAGCAGATCCTCCAAATAGACGAGCCACAACTACATAACAAAATGCTTTCTTCATCCATTGTAAGGCCTCTGGGTTAATAGCCACATTTGGGTAGTCTCCATTAAAAGAAAAATATGCTTTTGGGTTGTCTAATAGGTCTGGTTGCTCACTACCATGATCAACACCCCATGACCGCAGTGCCATCCTTGCCCTTCACTCCCTCTTGGAGCCCTTGTGACCTTGGACAAGCTATCTTGTTACAAATATAAATCGCCCATTTCCTCTTCTACTATAACATCCTCTCCACCCAAACCTATAATTACCTTCATTGTCGCCCCCCCCCCCCCCC
>JAANDH010000705.1:0-66010 GCA_011799765.1 Nymphaea thermarum | reverse complement strand
TGCTGAAGAAGTGGGGGCCAGAGATTGGGTTTCCTTTTCCAATAAAACTATCTCTCTCTTTGACATATTCTTTTGGTTCAAGGTTTGGCATGCTCTTTCCTCGCTTTAGCATGGCAGCAACAACTATGTCAAGCCACCAGCACTACCTCCTCCTCATGTCTCTATAGAGAAGATTTTAGAATAGATATGTTTGCAACTATGAAGGAGTCTCTTCTGTCAACAACACATTGTTAGTGCATCTGGTCCACCATAATGCTTCTATGTTCTTCCTAATGCCTTGCATAAAATACCATGCACTCTATCAAATTTACCTAATGTTTCCTGGAAAGCTTGCTATGGAGAGAATGAATCTCAAGCAAGGACATGTTTGTAGTTCCGTTGAAACTCAAACAAGGATAATTGCAGTGTTGTTAAGCCTATTTTCATCAACAATTTTTTTTGAATCTCAACTAATGTTTTTGTTTTGCACCTGTGATTTGCATTCATGAAGTTGCTGAAAAAAGAAGAACCCCTGTGATTAGCTTTCATGTAGCTACTAGAAGCAGGGAGCTAAGTTCTGACATCTATCAATTGTTTCACCTCCTACAGCCACTGTAATCTATGATGGCTTCTATGTACTTAAGACATTGGAAATGGTAAGTTTCAGTTTTAACGTATCACTGATGGTTGTTAATCCTTAGTGCTTGATTGTTGGCTGCCTATCATATTGATTATTGAAACAACAAAGGATGATCCTTGCTTCACAAATTGATTGGTAAGGCTTCACAATATTAATTCATAAGTAGACACTATCTAGCTGGTAAGTGTTTCTTGACACAGCAGTTCATGTTGCTGGTGTGCTTTTATGAAAATAAATTTTCACATGTTCTAGTAGTTATTTAGATTTAATATATCTCCCACTATGAACTTTAGGATAAGTTGTCCTTATGTTACTTTTGGAAAATTATAAAAATTGTTGTCTTGTATGATATTTGTTATTATGGGATAAGTTTGTAACAAAGGAGTGCATTGTATGTGATAATAAAACTAGGCTCAGTTTGAAACAAATGATGCATGCATTATTTGATGATTTCTAACACTTAATGAAGAGGGCAGCTTCTCATCGGTATATAAAGCTAGTAGATGATAGGCTGTATGAAGAAAATGATGGGACATTGTTGGATTCCTGTAATGACGAAACTTTTGGCCCATTATCCAAATTTAAAAAACCTTGTTGGTGAGATGGGAAATTCTACAAATCAGATGATGTAACCCAAGCTTGATCAAGAGACCAAGATCTAGTGTAAGCTTTCAAAAAAATCTATATTGATGAACATCATATTCTTTAATCTGGTTTTGCAGAAGTCTATTGTTTGTTCTGATTCAGGAAGAAGGTTTCCATCATGGCTAGTGGACTTGCAGGCTTATCCGCTAGTGATCACTAAACATGATGGGTCACTCTGTTGTGTATGAACATGTTGATATAATATTGGTGGGCTGATGATATATAGAGTTCCAAGTATGTAGATGGATAATGTTATCATTGTTCAGAGACATGTTGATCATATGCAACCTTGACCATCTAATCACCTGATAATATGGCATTAGAAATATGTCTAACATTGAGTCTTTTTGTTTATCTCTCATCTTTGGGTAGCTGCTTTCTTTTGTTCCTTTTTATTAATGGTAATTTTGTTCTTACATACATCAATTGTTTACCTTTGGATATTATTTGGTGACACGAAGATGGATAGATCTGGGATAGTATTCCTAAAAGACAATTGGCTACAATTTGGCAAAGATACAAGTTAACAGATGGATTATTTGGGCCATGCACACAAGCTCAATGCAGGTAAACTGTTTTTTTTTTTCTCTCCATTTCTATTGGTTACATTATGGTTTTCTCCTTTTTCCTAACTTTTTAGTTTCAAATTTCAATATCATAAGCATTTGGTGGTTTTATTTCGATTTAAAAGTGTTAGAATTAAAAATATTATGCAGTGCCCTTAATTTTTATTCTTTGTTTGTGGATGGTATTAATGTATTTTGGTTTTCAATGGTGGAAGCACATTTTCGGTCCTAGGGCTTTTCTTAGGGATATGTAGAGGAAGGGGCAAAAAGATTAGCGGTAAAGTTTACTATAAACTTAATTAATCCTTTTTATGTTTCCTAGCAAAAATTTGTTCAAGAGGACTGTCTGGCCATGGTTAAACAAACCAAAAAGTAAAAGGGTATCATCTGAACTACCTTGATTGAGAGCAGGGCCATAACATGACTGGCTTGTATTCCCTAGTTTGTTCTTACATTTTAATCTCTAGGTTGACTGTTCAAATATTAGACATATTCATCTTGATCTCTGTGAAGGTCTCTATGGTTCATGGTCACTATATGTTTGTTTGAAATCCATCATCTTTTTTTTTTTTACTTCAGGGACCTTTCTGTTCCTGAGACTTAAGAGGGATTTTGAGGGCATTAATTTTGCAATGCAGTTTCTTCATACATACACCAAGAGACATCTGGACAGCAATATGATGGATGGCAGTTATCTATCTACTAAAGGTGAAAAGATAGTTTTTATTGGAGGTGGTGATACTGGAATTAGTTGCATAGGCACATCAATTCAGCATGTCTACACTGAGGTCATAAATCTGGAGTTTCCTCTTTAACTATTTTAGTCACAAGAACATTTAAGCACCTCTAGTATTCAAGTTTAGGGGGTTGGGGGATAAGACTTCCTTTTATGGATGCCTAGAGAGAGAAAACTCCTCTCCGAAGATCTATACATGATTAAACTTTTGCTTGGAAAATCTGTACCAAACTTTGTTTAAAAGCTAAACACTTAGCAAAATGTCATACAACTTTTTATTTTAACTGTGCTTTTGATATTTCATCCATGATTCTCAGTGAAAACGAGTTTTGATAATTGAACATTGATCTACATGTTTGTTGACAAGTTCTGCAGAGTCTGTCAACCTCTTCTGATGACTGGATAAGAGAAATTGAAAGAAATATTTAGCACAATAATCATAGTATATACAATGTGTGAAGCACATATAATTGGCACCAAAATGGAAGTGTTCAGGTTCCATGTACCTGGATATTAAATGAAGAAGTAATTCTGAGATCCAAAGTATGTTCCGAATCCAGAGAAAATAATAGAAAATATATCCTGGATATGATATCAATATGTATTTGAGATGTGAGTTCATAAATCTGAAGTGAAAATCTGGATTTGAGCTTATAGATCTGAAATTTGATAGAAGCACCTTGATTGAGATCTGGAGATCTAAAATGAGTGGCATGCCTACCCAGCTTTCTTCTATGTTTTCTGGGGACACCTTGCTTACTTAATGTGTTATGATTAATCTTAGTCAAGTTTGGATGCATTTCAACTCCATGTTGGAAATTTGCTTGATTGCATCCTGTTATTACTAAGAATGTAGACTGTTTTCTACCATCTTCATCTTTCAAAGTGGACTTGAGAAAGGGGTTAGTCATTTTCACTTGCTTTTGTTTAATAATCTATTGCAGCAATCCCTTCAAGCACAAAAACACTGTTTTCTGTTACACTTGTGCCACTATGCTACTTATTGGTGAAAATAATCGTCTGTAGCAGATTGTCTCTATTTTAGACATGAACTTACTTCAGGTAGGTTCTCCTTCATCATCTCTCTGTGTAGCCAGTGTTATACTTTTTCATTAATAAGTATACTAATTTAACATCTTAATTATGAATTTTATTGTTTTGTTTGTAGGTGGGAATCCGTGAAAGGGAAATAAGATGTAGATGGAGCTGGAGCTAGGGCTAGAGCCATTATTTTTTTGTTTTAATATCTTAATTAAGTTCACTGGTTTTTGCTTAACGAAATAAATTTATTATTAACTGAAAACTTGCATCGTTTTTGTTTAATGACTCTTTCTTTGACACCAACAAAGTGTATTCTTCTCATGTATTCCCAACATTGGGATGAATTAACATCATAAATTATATAAAAAATACAACAATCTTTAATGACTCGAAGACAAGCGTTAGTAAATGGACATTTACTCATGCAATGCATATACGTCACTAGTACACAATTTTCACTGATGTTTCCAAAAACATCCATAAATATTTCACAATATCAGTAAAGTATCAACACCATGTGAAAGATGCATTAAATGAACATTTACTGACATGCCCAAGAGACAATGTTAGGGGTCGTTTGGCAGTAAGAACACTCCATGAGTATCCTATGATTCTGTCTAAAGATTATTGAAGCAGCTTCATGAAACACTAAAACTAATGTTTCATGGACCTAACCCATCCTGTCTTTGCTGCCAAATGACCTATTTCCAGTAGAGTTTTCACTAACGTTCAAGATAGATGACACTAGTAGAATGTTTACTGACATTCAGGAAAGTGTCAGTAATAATTTCACAGACCTTCATGCTTATGCCAATAAATCATCTACACTAACATAGAGCCAAAATGTCAATATCTTCTTCAATATTTTTTGGGCCCTCTGATGCCAAAGTGTCGGCTTATCCAACTTGTTTGGAACGAACGTCAATACAGGCTTCATTGAGAAATTCTAGACTGACGTTCGGCTTGATGTGTCGTTAAAATTTTCATTGAAGTTTCTTTGAGCTTTACTAACATTTTTCTCGTGTCAATAAATGTGGTGGTTTAACTAAAAGTGGTAATTTGAACCAGCTTCAATTCCTAGCTATGTAGTGAATAATGCTGATTTTGATATGTTCACAAATTTTTAAACGAATTATGTATCTATACTGACAAATCCTCTCTGTATATTTGTTGTAGAATTTCGCAGTTACTCTTTTGTTTACTTACATGATGAACTTGTAAATAGCTTTGTAAAAGATAACAATAAATATGATAATTGCTGTATCTAACTCTCTATCCTTCCAAATCAAAATAAGACATAAGATTATTTTAAAAGGTCAATGAGTTAACAATATAATTAACCTTTGAGGATTTCATCAATTATAAAATATTTTATTTTAGATAAAAGCCTTTTATGAACGCAAGTCATGGTGCTCCAGTCATCTGGTTTGTTCTATGTAGCCCACACCCTTTTGTTTGAATTTTTAAGTTTTTAGAATGAAGGAAGCTCATTTACGTTCTCTTTCTGTTTGCAGCCTCTCGTCTTTGGGCAAGTCAACCCCAGCCAACAATGAGAAGCCACATGTCCCTTGTAAAATTTGTGTTCCAATCAGGGAAGAGCCTGGGGCGCTGGCAGCCGGCAGGGCCATGGTCCCACCTGAGATTTTGAAAATTGAATATAGGTTTTCAAAAAATTATTTTAGCCCATCTGAAGTTTTGAAAAATACACTAAGGCCCTGCCAAACAAAAAAAGAATTTGTACCCCTCAATGACATACTGGCTCTTTAGATGACCGCTCCAATCCTTGCTTCCTTTCATGTTCGCGCCACATCAATTTTGTGGATGCGTTGCACTACCGTAAGGTTCTTAAAACATTCATAATTCTCCGGCTTCAAATGCGCCTCAGGCAGTCATCAATCCACTTAATTCTTTTTTGTAAAATTTGTGTGTATATATATATATATATATATATATATATATATATATATATATATATATATATATATATATATATATATATATATATATATATATAATGATAATGTAATATTCGTCATTCATTATTTTCTCTTGGTAACATACATATATTGTGCCTCAATTAACGACCATTTATCCATTTTTACTTGTTTGTAACCATAGTCACCCTCACTTATTTCCAAACATTAGTGAGTGGAAGCAAATTGGCTTATCATGCATTTGTCTAAGCGGCTCGAGTAAGATGACATATATATATATATATATATATATATATATACACACACGCAATATTTTTGGATTTGCTCCGACCTCTAACAATAGACTGCCTGAGCAATTTTTTATCATATCAGTTATAATCGAATGGAGGTCTGGATGGCGTGAGGATTTCACCTCTTTATATATATATATAATAATTTATTAGGCCCGATGCAATGGGTCCGAAACCCCAAACTTGTATCAATATTACAAGAAAGTAATCCAGACCGGTTGCGCGACACAATGGAGCAGAACATATTTATTTCGTTATAAACACAAAACAACACAAATTGTAGCATACAGAGAACCTAAAACCCAAGGAACCAAGAGGGGGAACCGAAGAGAATAAGAAAATTCGACGACAATAGCAAACCAAGTGTATCTTGAAAAACAGGAAGCACCCAAGAACAGGGAAAGATTCTGGCTTCTATCAGTTGGGAGCCGGTAGTTGTATTTCCTCACCACGGCCGTCTTGAAGGGCATTTGGCACTCTCTCTCCTGTCGCTTCCTCGAGCGTCTTGCCTTTGGTTTCAGGAAGCAAGAAACTGAAGAAGAAGCCCAGAGCGTTGGTCACCCCCAAGACGATGAGGGCGTTCTTGATACCAATGCCAGGTGGGTAGCCTCGGTCGGTCTTGGTCTTGTCCTTGCTTTGCGCAGCGTAGAGGAACCCGAATGCGCCAATAATAGCACCAGCTTTGCCGGAAGCAGCGGAGATGCCGTGGCAGGTGCTTCTCACCCTTGCCGGGAAGACCTCCGCTGGAACAACGAAGGTGGTGGCGTTGGGACCGAAGTTGGCAAAGAAGAAGGTGAGGGAGTACATCACCACAAAGCCGATGCGGTTGTCCTCCTTCTTCCAGTGGTCGTAGGGTATGGCAAGAGCGAACATGAACACGGTCATGAAGAAGAAGCCAAGCAACTGTATACTAACCCGGCCGATGACGTCGATGAGCGCAACGGTGAACCAATAGCCGGGAATTGTAGCGCAGAGAGCAATCAGGGTCTGTGCGCGTGAAATCTTGTATACCTCTTCGATGGCATTCATGGTCTTGGCTTTGGGGATCCACCCCACGTTAGTTAAAACGTCCTTCTGGAACAGGTTCTGGCTGTAGAAAGCAATGTCTAGGAGGAACCATGTGGTGGTTGTGGCCACCAACTGTAAGCCATGCTTCTGAGCGAATTCTCGGCTAAAGAGGCCCCATTCCTCGGTCGGTCCAACAGGCTGCCTCTCTCTTGGCCTGTGCTCTTGCTCCAACTTTGCTTCTACAGCGAACCTTTTGCTCCCTATCACCTTCTGTGCATCTCGCTCTGCTTTCTCCTCATCGTGCTTCACCAGAGCCGTATATCTCGGCGGCTCCGGCATCCTTATCCTCCAATAGTACGTAAGAGCTGCGGGGATGGCGCCGAACATGAGGATGATCCTCCACACGTAGTCGGCCTGACGCACGGTCGAAGCCACCATGTCGTCCTGGTAAGCCGGGGCGGGGTACTTGTGCCTGAACCCAGCGGAAACGATGAGGGAGATCATCGCGCTGACCAGGATGCCGAACCCCTGCATGGCAAATACGGCAGATATGAACGCGCCCCTCGTCTTCTTGGTGGAGTACTCAGCCATGATGGTGGCCGACAGTGGATAGTCGCCGCCAATGCCGAAGCCCAGCCAGAAGCGGAAGAAGCAAAGAGTGGTCATCACAGCCTTGGGCTCTGTGGTCAGAGAGAGTCCGGAGGCGATAGAGCAGATAAACATCAGAATCAGGGTGACCCCGTACACCGTCTTCCTCCCTATCTTATCGCCGAGCCACCCGAAGAACAGTTGGCCGGCAAGAGTGCCACAAAGAGCGACGCCATTGACGGCAGCAGATACATTGGGGGGCAGCGACCCCGGGCGATCTTTGTCGCCTTCAAAATAATACAGTCTTCCCAGCAGCTTGGTGCATAGGGAGATGCTGAACAGGTCATAGGCGTCCGTGAAGAAGCCCATCCCCGCGATAACAATCGCGAGGAAATGGAAACGGCTAGTCTTGGAGTTGTCGAAGGCATCCAGCACCTTGTGCGTGCCGCCGTTTTCCATGGTGGGAAGTGGGTTGAGTTGCAGCGGTCTCCTTTTCGTTCTTTTTGAATCAGTCGAGCCAACCAGGGTGGGCGAGGAGGGCTGATGCGAATGATGAGAGGCAGCTAGGCGGTGGCCATTTTATTGGCTGCCGTGGGACCGCCGGAATCAGGAATGTACCGCGAATATCCGCCACGTATATATACAAGGTCAACCCTTTTCTCTAGCTGTCCCTCCGTCATGGACGTCCCTTTCTTGTTAGTCAAAACTATGTTTTATTTGAGTCCATCCTCATACGTAATCCCACTGACCGGTCGTATACCCAACATCATACCGTACCGCTCATACCGTTTAGGGACCAAAACAATGGTTTTTCGTAATAGAAGCACCTCCGTCTACCGGCGGCCTTCTCTCTGTTTTGGGTCCCAATGCTCCCGGCTTACTTTATGGAACATTCCGTTTTTCAAACCCACCCGACGAATATATACCTAAAGATATTTATTATTACCAACATCCAGCTAAGGAACTCATATTTAATTACCAATATTATTATTATTACGTTCTTAAATTTTTTGGCGGAGAAGCACTTACATGGTCTCTGACCACGTCCCTAATTGCCCTGATGGGTACTGATGCACTGGTAGGATCAATGCACTCAAAGAAGAAAGAAGGGAGATGGGAGCTTTGTTTAAATTTTTCAAAAGGCAAGTATATTTTAGTTTCTTAATATTTTTATAATTTCATTTTTATGTTTTTAAAAGTATTTTTTTACTTTAACAAGAGTATTTCAGTCATTACACATCTTTGTGCGTGCACAGAGGTGTTTACATAACCAGCTTTGAATCAATGGCTAGTAGCTGGCCGGTTGTTGGTACGAGCAAAGATGTTGGCCCTTGTGCTCCAAATGTGTACATTAATTGATGTATTGTGCAGACAGAGCCAAGCATTAATTGGTATGTTATGGAGACACATCTATAACAACAACTAATCCTTAAGGGCAAGGGAAAACGTGAAGGAAAAATTTTGGCTCACTTGGGTGGTGGTGATATTCTCCTCCAATATCAAAGTGTTCCTTATTTTCCGTGGGTTGAATGCTTTTATGGAAAGAAAAGTAACCAATACTGGACTACAAGATTGGCTTCCATGAGTACCAAGAAGTTGAGGTTCATTTCATCTTATATATTATATAGTTCCGAGTTGTTTGGCAACCATAACAAGTCGTTACTATCTCATATACCTGCCGTAATAATTGATGTAGATTCATGAAACACTTAAAAAAAATGTATCATAAATTAACATCTTGTTACTGTTACCAAACAACCCCTTCATCATACAGCCTCTCCCAGCGTCACCTTGACTTATGAACGGGCCCTGCCAGCTATTGAAGATTTGTTTAGGTAAACTTTTATCTTCTTGCGTGACATTTGGGTAATTGACTGTCAGCGTTCTAACCATTTATGTACTTCTCTTAGTTTCTCTCTTGGAGAGTTGTTCTTAGACATGGAGGCAAGGCTTCCTGCTTTCTCCCTCCATCTTTGGTGAAGATCAAATCAGTTAATATCGCTGCAAGTCGATTGGTGGGGATCAATGCATGTTCTTGCTTTGGGTAGAAACTCGCGTGGAGATCTAAAGCGTGTATCTGTTGTTGACAAATTAAACCGTTTGATTCATACCTCATTCAACAATTCATCATCTTCTAAAGAATAATGTTGCCACAACTTAGAATAAGGTCAGCTGAAAACAATGGTGACGTGGAGGATGATCATGATGTCGATTAGAGATGCGAATAAATCTGATCCTCGGCATTAAAGTTAGTAAAGATATGTTTCCGACCAGATTTTTTTCAATTGCAACCATATGCTGTCGTTGAATGTCATGTGTGCATGAGGCCCACCAGTGACAGTCACGCAACCGCCAGAGAATGTTCTCTTTAATCTTCACCGTGATTTTTACTGAATTGGCCCTTGTAATACGTAGAAAGCCTTCTGACAGAGTAACCCTTATTCTAATTTTGGTAGCCTTTGCATAAACATTCCTTCTAATAACTATCACTTTGAAATTCTAGGGCAAATTATGGTTCTCCTTCGTGAACTTATAGATGAAACACGTAACTTTTTGAAATTATTTCGTAGAACTATTGTTGCCGACATGATTAATTTCAAGTTCAAGAATGTGGAAATCAGTGAATTTCTTTTGTGGTATAGGAAGATCTTACAAGTAATTGGGATATCCTGATCGGTCCATTTAAAAATCTATAAAAAAAAAAAGTTTTATAAGCGGAAAGCGGAACATGCTTAATTTTTGAGATGCTGCAGCTGAATAAAATTAATCGTACACGGTCTCTTCCCTCGCCTTCTAGGTAAGAACCAGCTTAATTTAAACTATAGAAAGGCTAACATGTGTGTTTGTGTTGATTTAGAGAGGTCCTTGAGCTCAGACATTACTTTCATGATATAACTCAGATTGTGAAATACGCAGCAGAGGGAAATGAATTTGATTTTGGAAAATGTCAAACAACAATGATGGCCTACGTTCTTAATTTGTCGAGCAAATACGGAAGATAACAACGCCCTTCCCTTGTCCTTTTCAGCGTTTATCTGATCAATACATGACATCACCAACTTTAATTTAATTGTACAGCCTTCTTTGTACTTTATTTATGTTTCTCTTCTTTTCATGGCATCCTCAACCTTCTTTTTCAGTTTAGCCGACTGATCACAAGGGAGGCGGTAAAAGTATTTAAGCACCTATGATAATGGTGATGCCGCAAAGAAAATATCCTCACGATTATTAAATTTAAGATGATGAATGCAGTCGTTTTGGTCAAGATCCACAAGATTAATTTCTGGTGCTCATGTAATTGGGAATCAAAAAACAGGTTGAGAATTATGAATGAGGAGTTCCGCCGAATTCCATGCATATTGGTCAACCATCCAGGATTTCAGTAAATTATGACGCCTCTGTGTGTGTATAGGAAGGCCCATGCACCATTGAACAATCCCCTTCTCTGGAGTGGAGGGCAAAATGCCACTTTCGGCTCTGTTTATGGCAGTGACAACAGCTGCTACGGCTGTTTGAAGACCACGACGGCCATGGTGTGCCATTGAAAAGACCGAAACATCTGGCCAATCCATGAACGCCAATAGAGGGAGGATTGGTTCTCGTGTTGGAGCATCACCAGGGAAGCGGGGACAAATCTCGAGAGCTTCCTCTCTTATTCATGGCTCTTCCTTCTGTGTTCCATCCGCTTCTTTTTGTGCGGAGCCCCTTCTGCGCAGACCCCTATCCATTGCGAGAAGGATTTTGGTCCTCTTTCTCAGACCTTCAGTCATCATAAGCAGGAGTTTGTGCTTCCTTTTGTTTCGGTGGATCATTTGCAAGAGGTGATCTTCTCCGCTTCGATTCTTCCTTCCCTCATTTCTTTATAATCTTCTTATTTCTTCTAACCTAACTCTATGTTACGTCGGTGCATTGTTATGATTTTTCTTTGACATGGCGCTGTAGTGCATGTCATTACTCTTTCCCTTTCCCTTCTGTTGTACTGATTATACTTTGTTTCGTCGCTTTTAATCTGATATCATGATAACGGCTCCTTTCTACCTCGCAAGGGGCTATATATAGGATTTTGTTTTCAGCAACTGCACATGATCAAAATTCATCATGGTACAGATCTGTACAGGCTAATGTTTAATTTATGGTTTAGAATTCTTTGTTTGATTCTTGAAATTGTATGTCATCACATTCAATTCACATGAAAGATGGTCGAGTTCATGAACTCCAGTAGTTCTTTTCACTTCATGTAAGAGGAAGAGTCTTATATCCTTTTGCAGGTAGCTTCACTTTATCAAATCTAGGAATAAATTTCCCCACAAAACAAAATTTCTTTGTTTGCTATGCACGTGTAAAGGTTATTCAATTGTTAACTTGTGTAGGTGATCCATATGATTTCTATTTTGCAACATTCATTATTGAATATAAAAGGTTAATTTACGGAACCTTTTTGTGCCAAACGCTTTGGTAGTCATTGATCCAAAAATCAAATGGGACTACATATGGTCATTAATTTTTTTGAAGTGTGTCAACCTCACCCTTGAGATGTGGCGCTTAGGCACAGACACCAGCAAATTCACGTACCTTTCATTCTTTTTTCGCTTGACATTTTCATTAAAGGGCTATATATTAAATGGACAATTGGTAATTCATTATGGATTAGGCTGGTGTAAGAGTATTCCCAAGTTATTTATATATACATGTATGTAATAAACCACTTAAGAAACATCTGTCATGTTTAAAACTCGAGATCAAGAGTTGAACATGGCTTGACACTGTTCGCAATAAGGTTTCTCTCAACAACAAATAATGGAAACTGAATTAGATATCCCAATTTTCTCGTAGGCTGTTAGAGTTCACAACCAGAACATGGTAGTCGCCTATGTAATCCTATAGTATACATCAGAGTACTTTCAATTCCACGTAGAAGTTTCCAGCTACTATCTTGGGCTCTTAAAAGCATAGATCCGTCCATGTTGGACCTTAGAAAGGAACATTGACATACCCTATAAGTTGTGTTTTCCATTGAAAATGGACTTCTTGAGTTCTGCCCAATTAAATTTGATGTAATCATGTTTCGACTCAAGTTTAGACTTGGAATTAATTTTTCAAAAACCAAACTAAGGTTTAAGCAGCTTAAGATCCAAATTTTTAACATGCATGTAAAATAGAGTAATCATGTACATCTATCATCCTTGGGCTTGGGTTGCAAATTAATAGTTGATCTTATTTTCTTTACCACACCAACCTAAATGTGCAGCAAGTCAATGGAATATCTAATCAATCTGACCCATGTTGGCATCCCTTACCCTGAGTATGTTTTGATATCATTTGTGACACCCATCCCATGACTTAATTCCTTGTCCTGGTGAATGCTAATCCATGTCTGCAGCTTCGTTTACTTCGGCATCAAAGACTAACCTATTCTGTACAATAGTTGGACTCAGATGCATATAGTCCTATAGGTATCATTCAATATAAATCTGTATATGAGGTAGTAGTGATTTATCCTTTTTCCTTCCTTATATGCCCCATTATGATTGATAAACTGATTCCTCATTTTTTCATGTTTGAGGCAATTATGTTTTGTTACTTTCACTTTTGAGACAAATATGTTTTGTAATTTTTGCCCTAATTGTCTGTACTTTCACATGTTTTCTGATAGTGACACCATCCTTATTTAATGTAACCATAAGACTTGATTGTGAGGCTTTACTTGCATAGTGTGTTAGCTTTCTTTGTTTTACTACATAGTAGATAGTTTTTGACAAACTTTTGCACAGTTCCTAGTACTGTTCACATCTTGGTGTTGATGACACCATATGACATGATTGTCAAGCTTAGCTTGCCTATTCTGTTGACTTGCTTTTTGGGTTCGTTTTATCTATTTTTTTCTCTCCGAGTAATTTCACATGTAGCAATATAGTCCTGTAATATAAGAATATACTGGTTTCATATGAAATGCAGTGTTTTTTTGTTTCTCATTTATGTGACAAACTATGATATTGATGGAACAACAGCTTCCACTAGCCTCAATCTGTAAGTTTAAAAGTGACTTTCTACTTTTCTAACACTTATTTTGTATTTAGCTTTCTTGCCTAACTATAATCTTTTCTTGTCCATCCTGACATCTACATAAATCTTTGAGTTTTAGGTTCTTTATCTAAAAGCATTTAATTGTCATTTTCTATATAGCAGGTGTTGGCAGCCATAATCGCAATCAGGTTCGCTACCCATAGTATTGCTCATGTTGCATGTGACTTTGCAACAAAGATTCATGAAATATTTTGGACTTAATTTCAATTACGAATAAAAATCCTAAACACTTAAAACTTTCAGCCAATATTCCTGATGTTATTGGCGTCTGAATAGTTTGCATCATGACTTTCTCCTTCACATCGGCAAACAATGTTAGGTGAAATGTAATCAAGTTATCATGACCTTTCAACACCTAGGAAGTTTCAATGCATTGTAGTATGCCCATCATCTGTTGATACTCATTTGCTTTCCTCTTGTCATCCATTCCATCTTCATTTTCCTAACAAAGGAATGTCAAAAAAAGAAAATTGATAGGTAACTACATCTTAATTTCTTGAAATCATAGATAATTTCTTTGAAAGTATTCGTTCTTATTATGCTATTGGTGGAGACATGGACACATTTAGTAGTTCCACTGATTTTTAAATCACAAAGAGATCTAATTAGGGCATTCAAGGAAAGACAATTTCATGTCAGTATAACTAAATATGCATCGTACCAACCAAAACCAAAAGAAAGTATTTGATAGAAAGCCAACCAACTGCTAGAGTTCCAAACTATACTGGTAGCCAGCAATTGTTGTCTTAGTTTCATGTGTCCCATAGAAATTGCTATAGCCAATCATGACACTGCATTAAAGAGCATTCAACATGTTATTCGTTTGGACCCGTAGTTTTCTTATGGGTGGATGCTTTGCGGTGATGTGCAAGGGGTTAAAACCATATGCTACTCTTTTGTATGAAAAAATTGCTTATTGAACAACTTTAAATCATTTTTCAGGTATGTGTGAATAGTGGATTCTGAAAGTGGTGTGAAATATTACCAAGGTGCATCGATAGTGAGTCATTAGATGTAGAGAGAACTATTGAGAATAAATTTAATTTAATTGAGAAGATTAATTTCACTTTATTTAACAAGTATTTTGCATGGTAACTTTGGCCTAATTGTTTGAAATCTAAAGTGGGTCATATTGTAACTACTTAATATGTTGGAAGCAATTTATGTGATGAATATATTCATGCAAGTTTATTGGTCAACCACCCTATTGAGGACAACACAATTTGGAGTTGTTCTGCCAACCAACATGTATTGTTTTCATTACACTTAAACTTCTTTCCTTTGGGTAGTACAAACACAAGGTTGCATGGAACTAGTAGTTCATTGATAAACTAAATGAAGGATCATGTAGTATTGCAAATTTTCCAATATAGAGGTCTATGAGCTCATGCATTACACTTTGCTTGTCTAAATACTCTTGTTCCCAAACATTATCAATGAGGCCGTTTATGTGCATTCTAGTTTACGATAACTTCATGAAACACTAGAACTATGTGTCCATGAATCTGACACAATCTTTAGGTAGATTCATAAAACACTCACAAAGTGATCCATTTACCAAATGACCCCCATGGATACAACACATGCTTCTACATTTGTTTGTCACATGTAAAGAGTGGAGATATATTAAAGCACTACATAACAAATGAAGCTTTTGTAACCACATGAGTAGAAAAAATAAATTGGGCATTGGTCAATGTGTTAAACAGAAACTATGGGATCATATAATAGTTGTTTGCTTGTTTGCTTTCATGCTATGTCTTTGTTCATTTATTTTTGCATGTTAATAGTACTGGCAATATAGTTGAAAGTTGTCATGAACAAGATATTTTGTTGGCCTTCATGATTCATTTTTATATAGTATGATACAATACATTTTTTGAATTTTTAATCAAAACAAACTTCATAAATGGGTGCATATGGTTGATCTGATTAGCATCATTGGCCAATAATGTGATATATTTCAAGTAAGCTCAAGCTTAAAGTAGTGCAGATTGATCAGCAGTTCCAGCTAGTTTTTCATTGTGAAATCTTGGGTTCATCAAAAGTTCTTCATTTGTCCACTAATTATCATAGGTTGTAAAATTGGGCCTTATTATAGTTAGATGATGTCTCTTTAATATGTGTGACTTTGATATTGTCATTTGGGTAGATGCGCAACCATTTGTTTTCTCAATTATGTTAGAAGCCATCCCTTGAATAAAATGCTAGTGCTGGTTCTATCCCTGCAGATTTATTTAATATATTGGCCATTGGTTCAACTTGAAGTGCTGCTATAATGAAATTGTACTTGGTGTCTGCTAGCAGCAACGGAAGGGAACTGTATTTAATATATATGCAACCATTCTCTTGCTTGTAATCGGTAAATGTAATTGTTATCCTGCAGGGTTTTTGGATATTGAAGGTGATGAACTTTTTTAGCAGTTTTACCTTCCTTATCTTCAACTAATGGAAATTTTAGACTTCAAGTCAATATGATTAAATTGAATTTATGTTGCTCCATAATCATATTGTTGGATGCATGATACTAATGCATGGTCAGCATACCATGCTTTAACATTTCTCTTGAAAGTATTCTTGTTATTTTTCTTTCTTTCTTTTCTTTTTTTGTATGAGGAAAGTATTCATCCATCTACATGTTAAGCTTGCTTTTGTTCAACTCTAAGAAGATACTTAATGTTTTTTCCTTTCGGAGAACGAAAGCTATATCATGGAAATTAGCTAGCAAATTGATATGTTGAATTCGTCTTTGTTTTCCAATTTGTATTTACTTTTTGGCTCATTGATGTTGTTTTACCGTGCATGTGGTTTGGCTCGTTGCTTGTAGTCATACATGGCCGTTGATATTTTTATGTAATTTGTTATTGCTTGTGATCTACAAGTAAATCCCTTTCATGCAATACTTCATAAAGCACACTATCTATTGTGTATCAAGAATATTAAATATTTATTGATGCTTCAAATTTTTTGACATGTGATTTCCCTTGTAGGTGGCATATATCATTGGTTTGTATTTTTTCAATATTGCTGCTACTGAATTGCCTGTGCTGAAGTTGTTGAATATTTTATTTTAAAGGTGGTGTCTCCTATTCATAGCTATGACTGGGCATTGGCCCGGTACACTATGGATAGTCAAGCACTCGGGCCACAAAACCAATCCATGGGCCAACCCAACAAGTTTTTGAACCAGGTCGGCCTGTTCTGTTCTGGGTATGTACCAGGGGCTCGATCCCACCCAATTGTTTAATATAACTCTTTCTCATGCAGGCCTCTCCAATTATCCTTCCCTACTCTCTCTCTCTCTCTCTCTCTCTCTCTCTCAATATATATATATATATATATATATATATATATATATATATATATATATATATATATATATATATATATATGTGGTGCATGTGGAGCTAGAGCGTGATCGAAAACAATCTCTCCATCACCTGTCATGTGGGGTCAATTAGACTTCCAGTATGCTCCTCTCCTTCCCTCTCTCTCAGTTTCACCCTCAATGATTTTGAGGGATTCTGCCCCAAAATCACTTAGGGTTTCAAATAAAAACCTCACACCAAGGCTTTACAGACAGGCCCCATGAGGGGGGGGGAGGGGAAGGTAGTTTCTGTTGGTAGAGACCCCCATTCATCGTTTTTCAAGGAATACCACAAGCCAGACCCGAACGTGGGTTGCACCTGAGTGGGCTGGAGCTGGGCTAGCGCCATTTTCCCACTTTAATCTGGAGCTTGAGCTGGCCCCAGCCCGTTGCCCAGCCCTATTCATATTTAGTACACTTTAATCTAGTGCACTTTAAAGTACACTAGCATGTTTAGTATGTAATTTGTGCATCTATTTATATTTTACTTTTTTCATTTTCTCACTGGGTTTCTTCTAATTTTATGAACATAAATTTGCTCAAGGAGTGGTTGCCAGTCCTTGCAGATCTTTTGCCTTGCTCAAGGTGGGGTTAACATAAATTCCGGTTCATTTTACAGAATTGAACTTTGCCTAAAAGGCTAGAAGGCTAAGAGTGGACCTTTTTGCTGTGGAGGCTACCTTGGACACCGGGCTGGGGCGAGGCTGCATTCCCAACCATGGGGCCGGCTGGGCCCCTTAACATACATACAGGGGATTGAGTTTCTGTGCAAGCAACAAATATATATAAAACGGAGTGGAGGGTATTTTGAATTTTTTTATAAAATAATGAATAGTTTAGAACTTTCAACTTTTGTACAATCCATTTGTACCCTTTTATTTAAAAAAAAAAATTATATGCACAATTTTTCATGGAGAGGGCCGTGCACAAATTCAGGTTCGTAGCGTACAGGGTTTATCAAACGCACAGATGAAGGTAACGGATGCCGGACCAAGCCTGATTTACGTTTTATTTTTAATTTTCTTTCTTTTTTTATTTTATTGGTTTTCCACCCCTCCAGCCTCCCTTGTCCAGTTGTCCTTAGACTTTCAGATTGGGTTACATGGCCTCTTCCCTCACCGTCGAGGCAAGAACCAGCTTTAAATTATGGAAGGCCCAAATTAACACGGTATACACAAACCAGAAAAATGAATTTGATTTTGGCAAGTATAGAAGGCAACAGTACCCTTTCCTTTGTGGCCAACTAACCATGATGCAACAACAAGCAGTGGTTATTTAGCAATTCGTAGTAGAAGTTACATGCATACTAAGAAGGCAAATGGAAGAATTAATTCTCACATTAAATATTCGCTCAAGGCAAAGGCGGTTTTATTGTATTGTACACAAGGCAAGGGTTCATTTTGCAAGAACTTGTTTGTCGTCCTCATCATTTAGATTAATATACGACATCACCATCTTTTAAATTAAGTGAAGAACGTTCTTTATTCATATTAATTTATGCTTTTATTCCTCTCTTTCATTTTCAGTTAAGGGTGATACATGATAGGTAGTTGTGTACCTGGACTGTGATGGGCTGGGCTTGGGCTACTTCTTTGACTCTTGGGCTGGCTTGAGTCGAGCATTGGGGCCCCCAATTCAGCCCAATATACTTAGAACTCATTTCTTCATTTTTTTTATCTATTTATATATTAATCGGCATATGATACTAGCAATCAGCTTTTTTTAAAAACTTTTGGTACATCTTTGATGACTCCTTTAGAGACTCTTCATGTTGTCGATAACACCCTTAAAAGCTGTTCATATGTCATTACTGGCACTCTTCGGAGCTCTCAACATCACTAAAGGTTTCTAAGATATTAAAGTATGAAATATTAAGAATTTTAAATATGGGTGAACATCAAACTGGGTACCCGATGAGTACAACGTTGATAGATGGGCTCGACTCGATAACTAAACGGGCTGGCATAGGTCACCCACAAAGACTTCGGGCCAATCCTAGCACCATGTTTTGCCTTATTTTTCAGCATTCCCTGGTTTAAAGTTCAGTTGATTCAAAGACGGGGGGTACAAGTAATAAAACACATATTATAATATATGATGTGGCAAAGAAAAAATCCTCATGATTATTAAAATTATGTTGATGTCATGGTCCAAAAGATCAAAATATCCTCCTGATTATTAAAATTATGTTGATGTCATGGTCCAAAAGATCAAAATATCCTCCTGATTATTAAAATTATGTTGATGTCATGGTCCAAAAGATCAAAATAGATCATGTGACCGTTCCTCTGGTGCTCAAGTAATTGCCCATCACAAGTTTAAAAATTTATATATTAAAAGTTCTTCCAATATCTATAGAGGTTGTTCACTTTGCGGACTAATATAAATTAAGATGTGTATATAATATAATATAAGAAGTATATATATATATATATCGTCATTCTAACTTTTAAAAGTTTAGGACTATTTGATCTAACATGATGGATGGTTAAATGGTTAAGAAAAAAGACAAAAAAAAAATGCATTAATTCTCATTCTTTTCTCTATGTTTTTTTTTTCAACTATCCCTCTACATCAGATTGACGTTTCTGGTTAAACGGTTCGATAACTGTAAATAATCAAGTCACCATTCAGTGGTCTATATATATATATATATATAATCAAAGATAATTATCAAATATAATTGTCAAAGGCCATAAATAATCGCCAATTTCGATGTTGCGATGACTTTTTTCAACAAGTTTTTAAAATTTTATTATCCAGGGCAGATTGAGTACACACATATGCAAAGACAGATGGAGAGAGGAAAAAGAACAGATGGAGAGAGAAAAAAAGAAAGAGATATATGATGAATTCGTCGTGACACCAAAAATTGCAACTCACCGAGGCCAACTGACAATGGAAGACATATCGTCATAACTATTTGACCAATTAATACAAAGGAGCTAGGTGGGCACGCCTATGACTAGACTGTGGATAAAGTTTTTTTTTTATCGTATTTATTTTGTCCTTTAACTGAGCGTCTCCTCCGACCACCAAACCTTACGTAGACTTCGTCAAAGTTCAGCAAATAAAATGGCAAGTTTGGATATTAAACCTCAGCATCGGGCCGGCTCGGCCAGCCGGCCTGACATCTAAAACTTGGGTCTGGGACCGGACCAGTCCTACTAACAAACCTAAAACTGAGTCTAATTAGTGGTAATAAAATATTATAAATATATATATAAAGTAATAAATTTTTTTAAAAAAATCATTATCGACTTCGTTTCGTGCTTATCGGCCCCACTCGGGCCAGCCCGGGTAACATTTTTGCGGGCTCGAGTCCGGCCTGGTACCGGGTACTCAGCAATGGCCCGGCCTAGTGCCCAGGCTTATTGAATATTGAAGTGCGATCTTCAGCTTGACACCCTCCACATTCCCTTCCCTGCTACGTAGTTTAATTTATGTATCAAGCTAAGCGCCAAAGTTACAAACTTGGCAAATAAATTATAGAAGAGATCAAAAACTGTAACTTTAGATCATGGAAAACCTCCCCTCTGCGGCTGATATAGAATTAAATATCCACTTGATATCAGACAAACATGATTAACAGGATAACTAGATCTACCAGCAAATTGTGGTTCGTTTGGTTAAACAAAGGAAGAGAACATGCTCACCGACCCATATAATTTTAATCCTCAATCAAATTCTTTGAAATTAAGTGGTTAGGGCTGAGGCTGGTAAGTTGCTAATTTCTATTTTGAATCCTACGGGTGTCAACTGTTTATGTTGTAAGATGAAGACCACCAGCATGCAAGTTGAACTGCAGCAGGGGTGACACCCTTAGACACAGAAAGCAGGTCATATACCTTAGAGAGACGAGGCACTAAGTGGAAACTTCAGCCTTGAACCAAGGGGTGGGTCTTCAGATGGTCATGTTATTCAATTCAACTATATGTGATTGACCAGGAACATAAATTTTAGATTGTAAAGCCTACCATATAGTACGTGAATCAAACACAATTAAATTTATCAAATTAAGCAAAGGGATAGAATAAAATTTGGCTGATTTGAAAAGAATAATTAAATAATTTTTATGCTTTAAGGACGTGCTACATAATAGAATCACAAATAATCATTTTTCAATTGGATGAGCCGCTTTTGGTCTTTAAAAAGGAGGAAGGGGGATAGTTTAAAGGAAATGAATTCAAAAGGCAAAAGAACACTGGTTTACGAGGTTTGGTTAGAAAATGACCTATGTATGTCTATGATATATACAAAGATCATTTTCCATTATGCTTCATTAATGATCAAGACAATAGGGTCCCCATCTAGGGATGCCAAACGATTAGATTAAAATCATATATACTTTTAACCATATCTACTTTTTATGATGTTCATATACTCAGATTCAAATTCAGTCTCAAATAAGAATAAATAAAAGTCATATCAGAATCTGAAACCAAAATCTTATTTTGACAATCCAAATTTTTCATTCATATCCGAATCCAAATTTTGAATTGAATCTAATCGATTTTCAAAATGTAAGAACATTGAACATATCATATTTATTTAAAATTAAATCTGATCTGGATCCAATTCTGAATCCAATGAAATATTTATATATATCCAAATCAGATCAGATGTCATTTCTTAACTCCAAATTTCATCCGATTTCTTAATCAGATGTTAAATTTTTATCAATATCCGATATTTGCATAATGGTTCTGTCAGATGTCTGATTCATAATGGTTCTTCTTACAGGAGGATTGACTTGAATCCTCTATTTTAGCAATGTAATTCCAGTTTAGAAAATGGAAGCACTCATTTTTTATATCATTTGGCTTCTTTATTACCCACCTTTCCATTTGGTTAACGATATTAGGACTGGATTCGGTTGTTGCGTAACTTGGACATGGCACTAGATTTGGCATAACAGTTGATTTTGCCATCGGACGAAGATTGAAATGAAGTTACTTAATGAATCATGCTAAGATCGCCCTCAAGCTTGCTTAAGAGGTAAAGCTTGGTCTAAAGCTCAGGTAACGATTTGTTAATGTGTAAGCTACTTGAAGTTTAGTGGGAACATTGTGAACCTGTAGTAGTCTTGTGGAGTTAATTTTGTCCCAAACAAAATGAACGTCAACCTCAACATGCACGGAGTTTCTGTATAACTGGATTAGCTACCATGAACGTGGCATTATTGCACCAAAAGTGTGGTATATAAGGAGAATGTATACCAAATCCAGAGGCCAAAAGTATTGCCGTTGAGGATGTCAACCAAACGGATTTGGATTAGATATACTCTTAACTGTATTTTTTTGTGTGTGTGTGTGCGTGTNTATATATATATATATATATATATATATATATATATATATATATATATATATATATATATATATATATATTCACATATTTGGATTCTAATACAAACAAAGAAAAGTCATATCCTAAAATCTAAAATCCGATTTTACAATCCAAATTCATTTTTTATGTTCATATTGGAATCTGAATCCAAATTTTGAACTGAATCCTGCTTATTTTCAAAATGTAAGAGGTTTGCCTGTATGATATTTATTTGAGCATAAATTTGATCTGAATCAGAAAACGAATGGATATTTATGTAAATCCGAATCTAATCTGAATGCAACACAATGTCATTTCTTAAATCCAAACCGGATCCGATTTGTTAAGTTCAATCGCCCCATGAACTGCTGCATGAAACTCTACTTCTACGTTGGACCTAGCAACCAGCTTATTCTGTTTTTGAGGACTCGTGGAAATTAAGTTTGCACTACCAGAAACAAGATAGGCTCCAACCTATTTGCGATCATTTAAATTGCCAGCTCAATCTGCATCAAAGTAGGTCAATTGTTGAAGCTACATAACGAGACAGAGAAACGAGAAGCCATAGTCTAAAGTGCCTTAAAACACACCGCAAGACCTTTCGACAACATGCCAATAATTATTGTGTTATTATTGTGTCATGCATTTATTGCCATATACCCAATTGACGACAAATGTTAGAACCAATTTAGTATATTGTTGTGGGATAGGGTGGGGTCGTCCAAGAAATATTTGGTGGCGGATGCACTTACATAGTATCGTGAGGAAATAATTATAATGTAAAGTACATTACATTGAAAAATACATCTATGACATACATAAGCTCACCTTGGAGCAAAGAAAAGAGAAGGACCAGCGAGAGCATAATCAGAAGAAGGCGGCATTGCTAGTCTCAGTTGTCATATGTTCCTATTTGCTAACATATATGGCCGATATGCGTCGATCCTAATGGGCCTGTTTGAGCTTATTTCCATTTCCATAACGAATAATAACTTAAGATAAATTGATAATCCCAAAAGTGCCTAATATTTAAAACCTGATTGGCAGACTTGGGAAAAAAAATGGCAGAAAATTTCGGACTACGATTGAGTTGTGTGCACATCTCTGAGCAAGCAACAACAAATATGTACTCTGCTTTGTAGAATTTTTTATAAAAGTATATACATTTTAGTTTTTTAATATTTTTAGAATTTCTTTTTTATCCTTTTAGAAGTCTCTCTCTCTCTCTCTCATTTTTTATTGCATGTAACCAACTTCAGTAAAAAATAAAGGGGCGTTTGAAAATAAGAGCACTTGTCAGTGTTCCATAAATTCAGGGACGGTAGGTTCTAGTGTTTCACTAATCTAGAATCTAGAACACTGAGAGTATTCCTGTTGCCCAACATCCCCTAAGATACCGATGAGCGGTTAAAGGAAGGAGGCTCTATAATGGGAAACCCAATTCATGATTGAAGATGACCGTTGCTTCCTTGGAGACGTTTTCTTGGTGCTGGCTTGCCAACTTGATGGTTACCAATCTAGTGGTTGCCATCTCTATTGATTTCCTTCCTTCATTATTACTTACCAAAGATTCATACCTTGTAACGGTATCTACACTCTCTATAAATTGATGCTCTACCATGTAACGAGTGTAGCAGGAAAATTGTCTCTAGTATTTGGTTCTTCTTTTCTTTATGGTATGAGAGCCAGGTTCATTTCGAATGAACGGCGGAGTCAGGTTGAAAGAAGAGTGGTGAGAACCGTCCTCTGTTCTGATTCAACGGAGAAGAAGGAGCATCCTCTGTTGTTCTGATTCAACGAGGATTTTCTTGAGGACCGTCCTCTGTTCTGATTCAATTGAGAAGAAGTGGTCATCGCTGATCTATCTAGTTCTTGCTGGAGGTAATTTTCGTTAGTGTGATATTGCCTAATCGACGACTGCCATCTGAGTGTTTCAGACGCTTAGTCCATTTGATCGTGGATTACATTCGTGTTGGTGACTGAACGACGAGATTCCTGACGAAATTCCGCTTCTGACGAGCCCAAGAACGGCAAAATCTGTTCAGGAACGAGCTCAGAATCGTCATTGAAAGTTCACCGGAGTCTCCTACTACTCTTTCAGCACGGAGGCCATTTTCCGGCGAACCCGATACTTTTCGGCGCCGTGTTCTTCGGTCCTCGGCAGTGTCGCTTGTTCCGTGTCTGAAGCAGTCGCGAATCACAAGGATTCTTATGCCCTGACGAATCCAACGCAACCGTGTCGGCTTAACTCAGCGTATCCCGCTTCGTGTCTCATTACACTCATCATCAGAAGACACCGAGTCCCGCTTCACACGTGTCAGAAACTTTATAATGCTGGTGACATCGTGTCATCGAGTCCCCCATCCCTGAAGTCGTGTCTGGGCCCAATTCTCTCCTCAATACTCCTTCTGAGTGACAGATAACCTGAAACTTCAATCTTAACAAGTGGGCTGTAGAGAGATCGGATTTTTCTCAAATTAGAGTGCCTAGTCTTTGGCTCATGCTCAAGCTATGGTCCAAGTTTCAGAATTTTTGGAGTCTTCTTTGATTTTCTAAAAATCACCGAGTGGAGACCTCTCTTCAGCAATCACCAATCGTCAGGTTCTTGACAGAATTTTTTTTTATTCCTCAAGCTTTGCTGTTTTTTGTAAACTTTTCTCTATGGCTGAAGGAGGAACTTCAGGAAGCAACAATGCAACCTACCATCAGCAAACGAACTTGCTTGAGTGTGCTAACCCAGCTCTGAAAATGACCACCGAACCTTTAAATGGGTGGAACTATCTCACATGGGCCAAGTCTACAAAACTTTTCCTTAGTGAAAAGGCAAAATTTGGTCATGTAACTGGTAATAAACCAAAGCCACCGGAAGGAGATCCGAAGCTAGAAGAGTGGGAGTCAAACGACCATACAGTTATGTCATGGCTTCTAAATTCTATGGACACAAAGATTGCCTGAAGTTTTTATTTTTTGGAAACGGCAAAGGAAATATGAGAAGCTGCTCGCGATCTTTTTAGTCAGCAATACAATGTTGCCAGAAGATATCAGATTATTCAAGAGATGAATAATTTAAAGCAAAAACATGTCGTATACTGAATATCTTGGACAGTTACGAGCGCTCTGGGATGAATGGGACTCTTATACAACGGCAGCCACCGACGCGGCAACCCTTGCGAAGAACAGAGAAAGCGATAAAATCTTTCAAATGTTGGCTGGTCTTAGGCCAGAATGCGAACAACTTCATAGCCAGGTACTTATGATTGCTGATCTTGCTAAGTTAAACACAATATGTTCTATTATCATGCGTGAAGAATGTCATCGTCAAGTCATGAATCCTTTGAATAAGAATGATGATGACTCTCAAGCTGCTATGATTTCAAAACAAAAAGACATTGGTACATCATTTAACTCTGATTTCAAAGGAAGAAAGAAGTTTTGCTGTAGCTATTGCAAGAAGGACAATCACACAATAGAGAAATGCTAGAAGCTTAACAAAAAACAGGGTCCTATGGTAAAGACAAACAAAGCTGCTCAAGCCTTTCATGATGAGACTCCAGTGACGATGGAAAAACTATCACAAGTGTTGCAAGGTTTCATAAAACAAAACACTGCGACCCTAGCCACCAAGGACACCAACGACGGACCAGGTACATGTAGTTTCCTATCACATTTAGATGAAAATTCTTGGATTATTGACTCTGGTGCATCAGATAATATGACTGGTTTTAAAAATGTACTATCTAATATTAAAGATAGTGTTGACATTAAACCAATTACTATTGCTAATGGTGGAAAAATTAAGGTCTATGGTAAAGGAGAAATGCAGTTTTTTGAAAAGGAAAAATCGATAGATGCTTTATATATGCCGGATTTAGCCTATAATCTCATGTCAGTAAGCAAAATTACAAAAGCTTATAATTGCTATGTGATCTTCTCACCTTCAAAGGTTGTGTTTCAAGATCGGACCATGGGTGCGACGATTGGTGAAGGGACTGAATTTCATGGACTCTATTACTTGAATCGCGTGAATAAGGCTCTTGCTGCCAGTATAAATAAAGATGAAGAGGAGCGTTGGCACTCCAGGTTAGGACACCCATCCAGTTATGTAATGAGTATTTTGAAGCCTGAAATTAAGTTTGATTGCAATACTTGTGAGGTCTGCCGGTATGCAAAACTTATTTGACCACCTTTTCCTTCCTCTGATAGTCGCTCCAGTAGTATGTTTGAATTAGTTCATTCAGATGTTTGGGGACGAGCCCCGATCGACTCTTACAATGGCTTCAAATATTATCTTTCTTTTATTGATGATTTCTCCAAAGTGAGTTCGATTTATTTTCTTCGGCCTAAGGAAGAAGTGTTTTCTAAGTTCCAGATTTTTTATAATATGGTTTCTACTCAGTTTGGAACTAAAATTAAAATCTTTCGCACTGAAAATGGAACTAAGTATGTTAATCATAATTTTGAGTCATTCTCAAATCAATCTGGTATGGAACATCAAACGACATGTAGAGAAACTTCACAACAGAATGGAGTTTCAGAAAGAAGAAATAGTCATCTACTTGAAGTGACGCGCGCTTTATTATTTCAAAATCAAGTTCTTGAACGTTTTTGGAATGAGGCTCTCTCTATGCCAAACTATATTATGAATATATTGCCAAGACACAACCTTGAAAATAAGGCACCTATTGAAGTTCTCATGGGTGGTAAACATTCTATTGATCACTTAAAAAGGTTTGGTTGTGTTGTCTATGTTTGAAAATCGCCAAAACATCGAAATAAACTTCAAACTCGTGCCATGAAATGTGTGTTTATGGGTTATGCTTCTAGAAAAAAAGGTTTTCGGTGTTTCGACCCTATATCAAAAAGAATGTTTTTATCTCGAGATGTGAAGTTTGATGAGACACAAGCCTATTTCAAAAATCAATTCCACGCAGAGGAGATGAGCAACCACCAATATCAGTTTCAGGGGGAGATGAAAAACTGTCGATCAAATTCTTTATCTCTTCCCAATGTTTCTCCTATGGCTGACGCTGAAGTTAACTATCAACCACCAGCATTTCAACCAGAGGAGAACATAATTCCAAACCAGAACAAACAGCCTATTGAAGAAGCCACCACTATGTGCAGATCAGTCAAAACTCATCAACCACCTCTAAGACTTAGAGAGTTTGTCATGAGTAGTCAAGTCAAGTATCCTATCGAAGCTCAAGTAAACTACAACAACTTTTCTCAAAAACAAGCTGCTTTGTTTGTGAAATTAGATAGTGTGGTGGAACCAGAAACTTTCGAAGAAGCAAATCGGGAACCTCATTGGAGAAAAGCTATAAAGGAAGAATTGGATGCATTAACAAAAAATGGAACTTGGGATCTTGTTCCTCTTCCCTCAGGAAAAAAANTGTAGAGACTAATGTTGAGTATCCAAGTCATGATGTTCCAATCCAATTGCCTACTTATCAGGAGCAAACCGAACATGAGATAGATCAATCTCCTTTTCCATCAAATGTCACTACTAATCCTTCTATTGATGTCACAGGTGGTGATCAATCTCAAGAGATCAGAATGCTATCACTACCACTTTAAGATCATATTCATCACATGGTACCAAGGTCAATGACAAGTTCCTTAAAGCCCAAGACCTTTCTAACGAGACATTCAAGTGACTGGAAAAAAATAGTAAGCCTCCAACTCTATGTCATAAAATATGGTTCATGGTGGAAATTGTCATTACCTTTTATAGAAGCTGTCATTACCTTCTTGAAGAAATTTTGGTGTTGGCTCAATTGATCTCGATCTAATTTTGATCTGATCTCAATCTGAAGATAATCATCTACTATATTTTAGCCCTGCTCTCTTCTTGCCATTATCTCTTCTCCTTGACTTCAGGGATTTCCTTAACATAAAAAGATAACTCAAGAAAGAAACTTCTATTATTTTGTATGGAGGAAGAAGAGGAAGAAGAAGAAGATTTACATGGTAGTTTACACCTCTATATATAGTTTACAATTGAGAGACATTCAAGGAAGGATAGCTCATAGCCCTACGGGATCTGCAAAGATTTTCTGCTTCTCTGACCTGATCTCGATCTGATCTCATCTGAAGATAATCATCTGCTATATTTTCGCCATGATCACTTCTCCTTGACTTCAGCAATGATCTCTTCTTGCCATTATCTCTTCTCCTTGACTTCAAGGATTTCCTTAACACGCTCCCTCAAGCTGAATGGGGGTTCCACAATATTCAGCTTGACTCTGAAATGTCTGAAAGGACTACAGCTGAATGCCTTTGTTAAACCATTGGCCAGTTGTTCATTTGCCCGAGTGAATTTTATTTGAATGTGGCGCTTGTTAACATGATCCCGTACAAAATGAAAGTCAACTTCAATGTGTTAGGTCCGTGTGTGAAATGGTTACTTTCAAGATATAATGCTCCAAGATTATCACACCATAGTATAGGTGGTTGAACCACCTTTTCTCCTAGTTCCTGAAGGAGAGATTTTAGCCAAAGCACTTCTGCAGCAGCACACGCGAGGAACTTGTATTCAGCCTCCATGCTAGAATGAGCAACAATGTGTTGTTTTCTAGAAGCCCGAAATACAACATTATTGCTTGAAAATGTGACAAATCCCCCAGTTGATTTTCGATCCTCAACTTGCAGCCCAATCAATGTTAGCAAAGATGTTAAGCTCAGTGATGGAGATGGAACCAATTTGAGAGAATAGTGACTGGTTCCATTAAGAAAAGGTAGGATTTGCTTTACTATAGTCCAATGACCAACCGAAAGGTGTATGCATGAATTGGCATGCTCTATTGACAGCAAACGCAATGTCGGGTCACGTAAAAGTAGCATATTGCAAGGCCCCAACTATGCTGCGATAGAGAGATGTATCATGAAACAACCGATAATCCTGGTTTTCAGTATTAGTTGGGCTCATTGGAGAATAGATGCTTTGGATGCACTCATATTTGCTCAGGAGATAATACTTTTGATATATTGTTGTTGACATAAATATAAGGCATTTTTTGTTTGAGTGACCTCAACTCCAAAAAAGTAGGATAATTGTCTTAAATCTTTGACAGAAAATTCTTGCCCAAGTTGTTGAATTATTTTGGAAATACAAGTAGAAGAAGACCCAATAACGATGAGATCATCAACATAGACTAATAAGAATAATCTTCTCCTTTGGTGTAGATGAATAGCGAAGGATCAGATTGAGAAATCTGAAATCAAAGATTCTGTAAATAAAAACTGAATCGAGAATACCATACTCTTGGTAGTTGTTTGAGGCAATAGAGTGATTTGTCAAATTTGCAAACATAGGTGGGATGTTGAGGATCAACAAAACCATTAGGCTGGGCCATGTAGACATCCTCATCAAGATGGCCATTTAAAAATGCATTGTCAAAGTCTAGTTGACGTAGATCCCATCCAAATTGCATGGCCATGGTAAGAAGGACCCTTATTGTCATGGGTTTAACTGTGGGACTAAAGGTCTCCTGATAATCAAAGCCAGCTTCTTGTAAGAATCCTCGAGCGATGGACCCATCAACATTACGCTTGATTTTATACACCCATTTAGAGCTGATGACATTGTATTCTGGTAGAGGTGGAACTAGGTGCCATGTTTGATTTTGTTGAAGCGCAGTAAATTCCTTGAGCATTGCTTGCTGCCACAGTTTGTTGGTGGAAGCTTCTTTCCAAGTCATGGATTCCTTTGATTCAACTTCTCCAACAAGTGCCTTGGGAGTTAATGGCCCAGTCATTGACCTAGTTGTCATTGAGTGAATATGATAAGGTGGTCTTGATATAGGCAGGTCAATTTCTCTGTTATAGCTCATTCTGCAGTCGTCTAGGAATCGATCGAAATCCTACTCGATGGCTACAGAGATTGGGTTTGATAACACCAGTAGAAAATGTCACCGTGAACAGGTGATAACATCCTTTGTTCTTCCTCTGTATTTCATGCAAGCACCAAACACATTGAAGTTGACTTTCATTTTGTATGGGATCATGTTAGCAATCAAATAAAATTCATTTGGACAAACAAACAACTGGCCGATGGTTTAACAAAGACACTCAGCTCTAGTTCATTCAAACATTTCAAAATCAAGCTGAATATTGTGGAACCCCCATTCAGCTTGAGGGAGCGTGTTAACGAAATCCCTGAAGTCAAGGAGAAGAGATAATGGCAAGAAGAGATCATTGTTGAAGTCAATGAGAAGAGATAATGGCAAGAAGAGATCATGGCTAAAATATAGCAGATGATTACCTTCAGATTGAGATCAGATCGAGATCAGATCAGAGAAACAAAAAATCTTTGCATATTCCGTAGGGCTATGAGCTATCCTTCCTTGAATGTCTCTCAATTGTAAACTATATATAGAGGTGTAAACTACCATGTAAATCATCATCTTCTTCCTCTTCTTCCTCCTTACAAAATAATAGAAGTTTCTTTCTTGAGTTATCTTTTTATGGTATCAGAGACATAGAAACTAATCGCAAGGAAATTGTTGCTATCAGAATTCGACGAGACGAAAGATCTTCTTCGCCGTCTCTTCACCTAAAAAGAGGTTGGCATCATTGTTGTCGTCTGGGCTGCATTGTGGTATAAGAAGCAACTTTGAAAAACAGAGGACGTTATCACCTGTTCACGGTGACGTTTTCTACTGGCGTTATCATACCCAATCTCTATAGCCGTCAAGCAGGAGTTCAAACGATTCCTAGACGACTACAGATCTTTTTGGTGCATTTGAAATTTTTTTTTGGAGCATCAAGGAGCACTTGATTTTTAAAAAGTCGCTGATCCTTAGACTCTATCCTGCGGCTGATAGGCGTCTGTCGGTAATAGGCGGTAGAGAATCTATCTACAACTCATTCTGTTGAAGCAGATTGCCATCGAAATAGATACGACTCAAATCCTGACTGTTCGAGGATCATACTAGAGCAATTTCAGCTTAGATCGAGTTATCAGCTGAGAACGCCCAATTTATCTTCTATCACTAGCTGTTGTAATTTTGCAGCTGCTATCGCCAACCGCTGAAATTCAACAGAAGCCTGTGACGAGGACATACCTCGACCTTGATTGGATTTTATGCTGAAATCTGGTGACAAATCTAGGCTTTCAATCTTGAATTCTTTTGTCTTGTTCAAATGACATCCTCTTTCTCCTCTGTCCCTGCTACTCAATGAAATGCTATCAGTGCTTTAGTATCTGTTAAGCTCAATGGAGATAACTATCTTCATTGGAGAAGTCAGTTGGAATCAATGATGGAATCTCAGGACCTTCTTGAGTATGTGGATGGAACTAACTTGGCTCCGTCAGAAACTATCTCCACCAATGGAAAAGTTGTTTCCAATCCAGAATATAAGCAATGGCGCAAATCTGATCGTCTTACTCTTAGCTAGATAAAAGCCATAGTAAATGACTCTGTTCTTGGGCAAATTTTTCGGGCATCGTCAGCAAGAGAAGTCTGGATTACTTTGGAGAAAGCATATGGCTCCCAGTCTCTGCTACGAGTCATGCTTCTCAAAAAGGAATTGTACTTCGGGCATCGTCAGCAAGAGAAGCCTAGATTACTTTGGAGAAAGCATATGGCTCCCAGTCTCTACTACGAGTCATGCTTCTCAAAAAGGAACTGTACTTTATAAAAAAGGATCTATGAGTATGAGGACTTATCTAGAGAAAATTAGATCATGTTGTATGCTGCAGGTCAACAAACAATCGATAGTGATCTTGTACAAATCACTATGAATGGACTTCCAAAAGAATATGAAAGCTTCATAACTCTTCTTACTGTTGGAACTCACCAATCAACGATTACCTACGCAGAGCTAGTTGATCTTCTACTTAATCAAGAAAAAAGACTTGATCTACTCAAGTCTTCATTGCCTGAAAGAGAGACATCTCAAAATATGACACAGCTGGTAAACCAGATTGCATTCAACACCTTCCACAATCGAGGAAGAGGACATGGATTCTATCACCATTATGGTGGTAGTCGTAGTGCAGGATGATTCCAAGGATAGGGACGAGGACACCAAACTCAAAATCAAGCTCGTGGTAACACCAACAATCAATCTCAATACAACTATAATTCTAGAAAAGGCTATCAGAAAAATTCCATTATATGTTTGTATTGTGGCAGAAAGGGACATTGTGCTAGATCATGCTATGATACCTCAGGCGTTCTCTGCGATGAATATTCAACAAACTGCACAAGAATATTGGTACCCCGACACTGGCGCTACAAATCACATTGTAGCCAATGATGACATGATGAAAAACAAAACAAAACATGCTGAATCAAGCGGTGTTATGATTAGTAATGGCTCTCATCTGTCTATTTGTCATGAAGGAGATTTATCTATTAAGATGGATGGAAATTCTTTTCTGCTAAAGAACTCATCACATGTTCCTAAAATATCTCATAATTTATTATCTATGGGAAAGTTTACATCTGATAATAGTTGCATTTTTGAGTTCTTACCTCATGAATTTATTATAAAGGAGCTACAGACGGGGAATGTACTACTTCGGGGACCAAAGCAACCTAATGGACTATATCTAATCTCTGCATCAAGAGAAGGCACAAGTAGAGGAGCAACAACGTTCAGTAGTTGGTTTCCAGTACGTTCTAATTCTGCAAATTTTTCTTTGTGGCATAGGCGATTAGGCTATTGAAATAAGACTATTGTTAATTTTCCCAATTCACATAGTTTTATTTCAATAAAATGTTCTAAAGGCTCTAGATTTTGTGAATCGTGCCTCATTGGAAAATCTCAAAAACAGCCTTTCCCTACTTCTGAATTTTGTGCTACTCGTCCNAATGCTTCAAAAATTTCAGATTACTTGTGGAGAAGCAACTAGGATATTACATATTCACTATCCAATCAGATAATGGAGGAGAGTTTTTTAATAATGAATTGCACCAGTTTTGTGAAGCGAATGGTATCTTACATCGTTTTTTGTGTCCATATACCCCTGAGCAGAATGGAATAGTCGAACGCAAGAATAGACATGTCGTAGAAACTGCTCTCAGTATGATGCATGATGCAACATTAAAAGATTCTTTTTGGGTTAATGCTTGTAGAACAGCCATATATATTATTAATCGGCTTCCGACTATTAGGTTAGATCGTCAATCTCCTTTTCAAAAATTGTTTGGACAGCCACGAGACTGGTCATCTATGAGTTTTTGGATCAAAATGCTATCCCCTTCTTACTCCCACCAATTGCTCAAAATTTCAACCCAAGACTGTTAAATGCATTTTTCTTGGATATGCGAGCAGACAAAAAGGATATCTCTACTTTGACGAAAGTCTACAAAGAATTATTGTCACTAGTCATGTAACATTTGATGAGGCGCCCTTTGATGATCCTTCTTCTCATAAGGTCTCGCTATCCAAAGATGATGCGGAAAAGGAACTTCAACTCTGGTATTAGGCAGCAAAATGTCTTCACAATGATCATATTAACTTCTCAAGGTATTGTTCTACCTCATGTTAATGTTACATCTCCAGTTATGCAGGAACAAGATGATCTCCACGACATTACTCCAGCTTTTCAACCAATATACTAGCTAAGTTAAGTCTGTATCTACTTACTAATATATCCTAAGAAAACAACTAAAGATTAATAAAGAACTACTTTAACAAAGATGATAAAGTGAATTATGGAAAGCAATTTAGCACATTATAAAATCAAGTGAGTTTTCAAGAAACGTATACAAGGAAGGTTGAATTGCAATTTTGTAAAGGTTACCTCTATAATATAGGAGTGCACAAGGTCTAGCAACATGCATAGACGACCATCATGGAATGTCAAATGTACATCTTTGTTTAAAAAATCGACGAAGGACTATGTCATAAAAGTGGTCCGATCAATTTTCAGAAAGAAAGTTGGTGGCCCTAAAATTTTAAATGCAGAGTCATTAACAAATGCACATTGGACCAACAAACATATTTGATTGAGTTGTGCTTCCTGATGTGAGGATCACGTAGGCAGTAATATATGTTATTTAGTATGTAATGATGAAAGAAAAACGTGTATCTGAGTAAGATAGTCATGTTTCTCTCATTTTGCTTGTTTAATGCGAACATGAAAGTCAAATGCATAAATTAGATTTTGTACGTAAGGCTTTGAAGGTCAATAGTCATAGCTTCCAAATAATAAAAAATTGACCTATATATGTATTATATTTCCATGATTTTTTAAAATATTTTTTTCATACATTTCACATTCACCAATACAATTAAATCTGTAAGATCAATAACAACTTAAAACCTTGGGAAACATGCATGTGCAGTCATCCTAGACCACTTAATTAGGTCAAGGACAAAACATGCACCACTTATGATGGATGATCATATATAGTCCTTTTATGTAATCTAATCTTCTAGATAAGATCTTAGGAGTGACTTGATGAAAAGAACATATTAGGACTTCAACACAATTCCTAACCTCAATTCAGACATTATCAGATCTAGGAATATAGGTGCTACTGGGATCTGGGATTGAAGCTAATGTAGTTTATTTTCCTGAGTTCCCTGTTGCGCAATGGTTAATCCTATTGAAGATATTCGTGGCCTCTGGTCACCCACCCCACGTATGCCTTTTGAATTCTCCATGTGGCTCTTAGATTATAGCATCTTGCAGTACTCCAAGGGATTGTTTGGTAGTAGGAACACTTTGTGATTGCCCATAAATATATCTATAGATTGGAGCATATTCATGTAACACTAGTTCTACTGTTCCATGAATCTGTCCCAATCTTTGGGATAAATTCATAGGACACACACAAAGTGTCTCGGGCGCAACAACCTGCAAGTGTCTTCATACTTTTCATTACTCTTCTTGAGTTCCCGATAAGTTTGTTGATGTCTTACAATCAAAAATTAACTTTTTGCACTAATGTTGCGGTTACTCCTTGATGGCTATATATACATGATGTATTATTACCTCTTGAAACGGTAGGCTGTGTTTGATAACCATAGATCTCAAAGTGCGGTTATTACAAGTTTTAAAATCATGGATCTATGGTCAGACACTTCCCCCTCAATCACAAATCCATGGTTTTCACAAAGTAACAAATATTTGAGATCACCACTGTAATTGAGAAATTCATTGCTTGTTTAAGCCATGGATTTAAAATCAGCCTCGGATCTCAGATCCGAGTTATCAAGCATAAATGAAATGCTTCATCGTGGATGTAGGTCAATATGACCAAATAACTTGCATAAATTTCTTGTGATTCTTGCTGCTTTATTTTTTTCTAAAAGATCCAGCAAAATGGTTAGTACAAGAATCATCGGAAGGCCGAATACGGTATAAATATTGTAGCTAGGAGCTAATTTATATTTTATGAAACAATTGGCTTTGTGAACTGGCGTTTTCCTAGTGTTTTCCTATTATAAACTTTTTATATGATAAAGATTAACTTCCTTTTATATGACATATTTTAACAATTTATTCAATTTCTGAAGTCACTTTGTTCTGATATGTTTTCCATGGAACTTTTTTGGGTGAAGTAGTTTAGACTTAAGTGACAAGTTATCGTTTTCCCTAACCTGGCTTCAGATCTGAACAATCTTGCACTGCTCCACTTGTATGGTAGTGTGCAAGCTGGGTTGAGATAGGATAATTGCTTTCAATTTTAGTTGAACGTGACATAATTACCCGACAGATATTGGACCTTAAACTTGAGCATTGGGCCTGCCGAATCAGTTCGCTAACTTAGTTTTAATATTATTTTATTTAACACACATATATATATATATAAATTAATTGTATTTATATATTAAATTATATTAAAAACATTCTTTTATTCTTTCGAGCCGAAGGGTTCAAAATTTCCCGAGCTACCATTTCTTGTCGAGCGGGCCAGCCAGAAGCCCAGCCCTATGTAACATGGTATGGATTTGACTCTTGTTTATTTGATTGGTCCGGATCGATCCCTTATTAATGTTTTGGGAAGGTCTTGGGTCCGCAATAAGATTTGTATCTTGGCAATCAGCGGGGAAGCGGCTCCAGTTCTTTCGCTTTGAAACGAAAGGAAGAAGAGAGAAAGAAAGGTCGGAAGAGGGAAAACAGTTACCTGCGTCGCGCTGCCTTCTTCCTTCCCCTCGGTTCTTCTTCTTCTTCAACTTCTTCCTCTTCGTTTCTACCTCCTCCCTTTTCTGTTTGTTTTTCTCTTTCGTCAAACTCAGAACATCGATAGAGGGAGGGAGTTCTAAGGCGTCGGGCCCTTCAACTACACGAGGCGGGGCAACGCGGGTCCAGGTCTAGACCCTGATCCAATTGCCCTACACTAGGAAAAACGTCGGATATTACACCTTGGTCGGATATTACACGGGTTCAGTAGCACTCCAATTAGTAACACCAATGGCTGTGTCTGGCATCCCAAACTCATTTAATTTTTGTCTATGACTATAAAGACCAACAACAAGATATAATATCACCAAGAGACGAGTTGGACTAAAGAATGTCAAGCGAATGGTCAAGATAATTTTGGTACCCTGGAAAGAATCTATATTAATGGAATAACTTGGTACTTGTCCACTTAACTCGAGCTTGCCTAGTTAGAAAATGAGAAACAATTGAATGTATGCTGTTCTCATACACAACTTCTTGTAATACAAGTTTTTTTTGTTTTGTTTTTGCTTTCTAATGACAAGCTTGAGTGGGGCTAAACAATAACATAATTCTACAGAAAATGAATCCTAGGTATCAAATAAGGCACTTCCTTCCCTGAAGATCTCAACTCTCAACCTTTATTATTGTGATTATTGTGAAAGTTTTTTATGGCTACTTTACTAGCGTGTGGTTGTAACTCTTTGTCCCTTTTGCCATTGTAATATCTAAGGTTAATAGTAACCAACTCTCCATGATGCACTATATAAGTATAAAAAAAATCAAAACTATTTTGGGACCCAAAAAGAAAAGGTTATAAAACTATTTTGAAACCTTCATAAAAATCAGGTTATGTCCAAGATCAATAGCACACATCAACTAGATTGTCCAAGATCAATAGCACACATCAACTAGATTTTTTTTTTCTTTTTCATGGAAATAACCAGCTCAATCAAACTATTGTACGCTGGAATTACCCCCGACTTCAAGAGAAAATTCAAGTGCCAGTAACACCAGTCTTGGTTAAATTTCAAAGAGATAATTTACTTTCCTTCACTATTGTTTAAAAGAGTATTCAAAGAGAGAGAAAGAAAAGGGCACAATGTTTTTAGTATGGTTCAGAGATGAACTCACATTCATTTTCCACCATAAAAATAAGTTGGAAGTTACATAATGTGTAGGGGATATTTTCTTTTTTTATTTGGCAATATTTATCATTTTGTCACAAGGGAGAACAATTTCCTTAGTTTTCGAGCTGCTGCCTTTGTCGCATCTGGTGCCAGCTTGTGTAAGGGTCGATCCATTGCCATGTATGTCTCTAGAATGAAATCTAGATCATTCATTGATACGTTTTCCATTTTTGTGTTCCCTCACTAGTATATAATGACTAGTGTTGGGCAATAATATCATTAACATTGCCCAAAGGTTAGTAGTGGAGTAATATGTGACATTCTTTTTCCTGAAACATTTTCAAACAATTTTTTGTCGAAAGAAAGAGTGCACCAACAAATAAATTTCCTTAACTCTCAATGAATGGTGAGTAAAGGTCAAATGCATACGGAACATGTAAAAAGAATGTTTTAGATTCACAAATACTAAAATGATACTTCATTAATCAAGCAAATGAATGTTCACAAAAGAGTAAATAATTAACGTATTGATATTCAATTCACCAGTGCACAAAAACACTAAAACAAAATCTTAACTGAACAACTATTCTTCAAGCTCGAGTTGCTTCAGGGATCCAACTCCTGATATTAGAACACTTTCCACAGAATGGCCGCTCGGTGCTCTGAGATGATGCGACGAGTCTGCTACGATCCAAAGGCTCCATGGAGAGCGTCTCCCATGTCACTTGTTATTATATCAGCCCTTGAAAATCCACGTCCTATCCCAGGAAGAAAGAAAATATGAAGAGCAGAAGAGCAGCCCGACCACAATAAGCCTCAGCCGCATCAAGTGTAGAAACGTTTGGGCATCCATATGGCCTTGTGGTCTCTCCCAAAGCTTCGATGTGAGCCTGCAAAAACCAGCAAACAAGCAAGTGCAAAAAAAAAAAAACATCAACAATGGAAAAACAAAACCACAAGGAAAATAAATGTCCTCGCCAGGGAAATCCTCCAGTTTCTGGCGGGTCGAGCGGTGCACCGGAAGCTCTCAGGGCACTTGAGTGCGAAAATGGATTGCTCTTAGGCCATGGAAGCCAAGGATAGGGTATCCCATGGATAACCACTCTATGTGAAAGGAAAAATTCGGAATGGAATTTCCCTTATTTTAAAATTCATCATAAAATTCACAAAATTGAGACTACAGAAATCACAATCTCTTCTCCAATCTATCCCTGATATACAATCCAATGCATCAACCCTTAACATTAAAACAACGTAAAATATGAGATTTCAGAAATAGATTCTAGGATGCATGCATGATAAAAATATAACGAAAACATGGCACATTTCAGAAATTGCTTTGTGATTCTTTGCTGCTTTATTTTTTCTATAAATTCTAGCAAAATGGCTTAGCACAAGAATCATCAGAATTGGGTATAAATTTTGTAGCTAGGAGCTAATTTATATTTTATGAAACAATTGGCTTTGTGAAATGGCGTTTTCCTAGTGTTTTGCCTACAAAATATGGTTTTGGCGGCATTTTGGCTGGGATTGGAGCCTCATCCTATCGAGTGTAGGAGAGTAATCTGTGTTTCTTTTCTTTTTCTTTTTTTTTTGTCCCTACCAAATAAAGATGTATGATCTGGTGATTTATGTATATGCTTATTAGAATAGCTCAACTGTACGTTGATTTCCTACAGAGCCTGAAAACCTGATTTTTGTATTGTCATCCTAACACAATCAGGTTTTAAAAATGGTTAAAAACACTAGTTGTCACAATTCACAAAACCAGGTTTCGTCAAAACCAGGAGTTTTAAATGTGTCATCCAAACACAATGTTCTCTTTCTTATTTGAGAGTGACCCAAACCATGCCTCAAGGGATGTAGTATTATTAGTAAGGCTGGCGGGCATGTAAAAGGCATGTCTGACTGTTTGATTTCCATAAGTGTTATTCTTTTGGACTGTAAAATGTAGGATCATGATACTCATTTTAAAGGGTGTCCATACTCCACCTAATTCATGATGCAGCCCATGACCTAAAGGCAAGAGAAATAAAAAACCTTCTGACCTTCTTCAGGTGGCAGTGCTTTATTAACCTCTTCCTCAGAGAGTAAGCCCAACCATTAAGGTTTAGGGGAATAAAATCATGGAAAGCTCAGCCAACATAATAGAAAAGTTAAAGATTAACTTCCTTTTATATGACAGATTTTAGAAATTAATTCAGTTTCTGAAGTCCATTTGTTCTGATATGTTTTCCATCGAACTTTTCGGGGGAAGTAGTTTAGACTTAAGTGATAAGTTATCGTTTTCCCTAACCTGACTTCGGATCTGAATAATCTTGCAAGTTGGGTTGGATCTAGGATAATTACTTTCAATTTTAGTTGAACGTGACATAATTACCCGACGGATACTGGACCATAAACTTGAGCATTGGGCCTGCTCGAATCGGTTCGCTAACTTAGTTTTTAATTTTATTTTATTTAACACACACATATATATATATATATACATATATTATATTTATATATTAAATTATATAAAAAGAATTTTTTATTCTTTCGAGCCGAAGGGTCCAAAATTTCCCGAGCTCCCATTTCTTGTCGAGCGGGCCAGCCAAAGCCCAGTCGCGTGGATTTGACTCTTATTAATGTTTTGGGAAGGTCTCGGGTCCGCAACAAGATTCGTATCTTGGCATTCAGTGGGAAAACAGCTCGAGTGATCTTTCGCTTCCTTGTTTCCTCTTCCTTTTGAAGACTCTGAGAAATAAATCTTTCGGTGCCGACTCTCGATTTTCCTGCATCAACTTCTTCCAGGATTCAGCTTGTTTGTTCTGCCAAAGAAAGGTCCGACCTCATCCCCCGCCTCTTGTCTCCTGTCTCCAAATTAAACTCGCGTTCTTGTCGTTCTTTAATGTTTTGCCTTGAAAATTAAGGAGCTTCATGTTGAATTCAACTTACAAATATTCATTCGTCTTCTTGCTTTCCCTGATGCGCTTTTTTCTGGATTCTTGCTGCCACTTTTCTTTCTTTCTTTCTTTGATTGGCAATCTTGTTATGTCATTTTCTTTGATTCCATAAAGGAGAATTTGCGGTCTCTTTTCAGGACATTGGATTCGTATCCCTACATGGTCTTTCGTTTCCAATTTCTGCTTTCAAGTGGAAGAACTTCTAACAAAGTGGTTCTTTTCCACGCTACTAATGTTCTTGATGTTTGTGTTCGGTTGCAATTTCTCAATGTTTTGGTTTATCTGAAATTTGGTCTGCGTCTGACTTGGTTGTTAAATTTTGGACGGACATGGCATGCATCTTCCCTTGGATAACATATATTGATATATGATACTTAATCTCTTTTCCGGAATTTTGTGGAGCGACTGTTTAAAGAAATAATGAATGTAATATGATAGCTTTATTTTGGATACAGTTTATCTTTTGGAGAATTTGGTCAATATAAGTAGGAACTACAATCTGTGCTTGGGTCTTGTGTTGGGTACCACGTTCTGCCTTGTGGCCTCAATGTACGTAAACGCAGACATCTTCCTTCCATCTCTTCTCCTTCATACTTTTGTCATTTTTACATCACTTTATCTATTTTTTCAGAACTAAAAAAGAATTTCTTAAACACTTGACAGTTGACATGCAGTCTGGTTTGAAAATATTGGATTCAGGGCAGCAGCTCATTTAAATCCCCTTCATTTGCACAGTCCAAAGCCATCAATGCGTTTCAAGGGATTAGGCCACTCTTTCTGTAACACACTGCGATATAAACCACGAGGGCTTGTTCTGCCACCTCTGTTAGCGAACTAATATTGGAGTACTAACAAACAAATGCAGAGTGATGTTTCATTTCTTAGATAAAATGAAGAAGGTGAACCGTTCTGCGCTTTTTCAAGAGAATTTCAACGGTATAGCTGTTGTTCTAGCTACTTGACTTCTGTTAGTAACCGAACGTCGTACTAATGCATCCATGCCCGCAGATAGCACCAGAATGAGACGCAGAAGGCATGAATGGTCACGAAGGAGCCATAAAATATTTCACAAACAATCGAAGTATTAATTTCTTCTGCATCCATATCTTTATATAGGGCTAGCTGTTGATAGTTTGAGTAATGCATTAATGCTGCAAGTTTTAGTCGTCCATAGGTGAATGAATTCTTTAAATGTACACTATTTATCCAGTGGACTCTGGTGCAGTGGATGGGTTATTAGGTTACAGGACCATCTAAAAATAGAGCCTGAGAAAGCTTGTGAAGATCAGTAAGTTGTAATTTAGTCTATCCTTCAAAATTTTTACCTAAATCGTCGCTATGGTTAGCTTCTCCTTATTCTGAATTTGCTAAGACTCTTAGTGGGTTAACAGTGAGGATCCAGAGTAACTAAATACGTTGCGTGACGTCCAGCAGAGTCTGGCACGGCCAAAAACTTGATGACTCCCAAATCCCAAGCACTATATCCGACCCACATGCAACCCTAGGCATATTACATTGTAAATTGAACCTTTTCAAAAGAAGGGGATAGCAAGGGCATGCGGCACAAGTCTTTTCTTGTTTTATTCAGTTCTTTTTCTTTTAACGTGGTAAATCTCTGGTTAATTTTCAGATAAGATGAACCAATTAAGTCCTCAAGGTGCTTCACTATAAATTTTGTTAGCTTCATGTGGTTGTGTCACTAAAGGGTTCTGGTACAGGTGGTCAAAGTTGGACTGAGTCGCCAAGCCAATAGGAATCTGCTTAATAAGCGAACCCAGGGGTTTCTAGTTCTAAAGTGGTCTTTAGTTATAATTGATTCTAGTCTGGGATACTTATATATATATATATATACATCATTGTTGGTCTGCTGTACTGATATTTGCTATTATTTTTGGTTATTTCAAATGCGGCTTATGAAATCGATGAATAAAAGAAGAAAGAAGAGCTGCGCAGAGGTGGCATGACTAAAAAACTTTGAAGAAGAAAAGACGGCGTTTTGAAGACAAGAACTTGGAAATTATAGCGGGGAACAAGATCGGAAAGTGACCTCTCATTGATTCAGAAAGTTACGTTGTGGGACTATAAAATGGATTTGGAAGGAAAACAATTCTCTGAAGAATTTTCTTCGAAAAGAAAACCAGAACTCTCTGATGGCGTGACAAACCAAGGAGATGATGAACATGGCAGCTCAAACTCATATGCTGGTGATGGAAATGCTGCACCGTATCAGGGAAGTGCAGGCGGCTCTGGTAAACGGATCCGTAGTGGATGGGAGCCTCAGAATGGAGTTGAAGCCGAAACAGCAGCAGGTGATGCAACGCCTATGAGGAAAAAATCAAGATGGGAAAATGACGACTCGAAATTCTTAAAGATTTTGGGGCCAATGCATCTTCCTGACTATATCAAGCGTCTCCCAAGATGACAATGACCCCGAAGTTCAGACACTGAAAATGCAGCTTTCAGAGATAGGCACGAAACTGCAAGTTGGACAGAGGCCTGATGATGTGGTTGATGGATCCATCTCTCCTTCTCCGGAGCCTATATATGACAACCAAGGGGTCAGAATAAACACGAGGGAATTCAGGGTCAATGAGCAGCTTACACGGAAAAGACTGGAATTAATTTCACAGTTGATTCAGAAGAACCCCAGTTTCAAGCCTCCTGTTGATTACAAGCCCCCAAGGCCTTACAAGAAACTCTACATTCCCGTAACAGAGTACCCTGACTACAATTTTATTGGTCTTATAATTGGACCACGGGGAAATACGCAGAAAAGGATGGAGAAAGAGACTGGGGCGAAGATCATTATCCGTGGCAAAGGGTCTGTGAAGGAAAGCAAGAATCAGAAAAACCGTGACGTGAAGTTTGATTTCTCGGAGAGTGAAGACCTGCATGTCTTCATAGAGGCAGAAACTCAGCAATCAGTGGATGCTGCCGTCAGTATGGTTGAAAAGCTGCTCGTTCCTGTAGAAGGACTTAATGAGCATAAGCGGGCACAGCTGAGGGAGCTTGCGGAACTCAATGGCACCGGCAAACACGATGGCTTCTGCAGGTTACATGGCGGACCTGGACACGGGCATTCAACATCCCAAACTGACGCTATCTGTCATACGTCCGGTGATTTCGGTCATCCCTCGATCGGCTGCCCTTGGAAACGATCAGCAAAAAGAAACAGAATGGTAGGCGAACATTGTAGCTCTGTTCCTGAACATAGTCGTCGGGGCAGACGCGACAGCCTGGTTTGCCAAACACGTCCGGGCCATAGTCCTGCAGCTCCTGCTGCTGCTGTTGTTGCATCGTGGGGAGGCAGTTCAGTGTTGGTTAATTCTTCTGGCTATAATATCTCATCTCAGGCATCTGGCTTTGGCTCCACTTCAGTGCCAATCCACAAATATAATGGAGTCGATGGAGCAAATCTGTATGTTGGTTATCTGCCCCGAACAGTAGACTGTGAGCAGTTAATGCATCTGTTCTCTCCCTTTGGCAGGGTACTTGAAGCAAAGGTTATCAAGGATAGGAGAACTGGTTTAAGCAAGGGCTATGGGTTTGTAATGTATGCAGATGAGGTAACTGCATTCTGTGCTGCCACTCATATGAATGGCTACAGGCTTGATGGAAGATTGCTGGTCGTTAGACTTACAGCACGAGCACCACCAACTGGTGCCGTTGGACATGGCTTGAGTTCAGGGGACACTGAACAATCTACATCCCTTTTGCTATCCGCACCAAATGCTGACCCCTTTGCGTGGTATGGACCTCCTATTATGAAGTTGCCTTCTTCGTATTCAAGCTGTAACAACGCCGGAATGTTGCCATCATCAGGCTACGTTGGCGCGATTGATCCATTCAGGCGACGGCAACTTTCTTCTTCTCACGGTGCACATGAAATTCCAAATGCATATGCAGAGAATGCCTGTGCGGCATGGCGCGAGTTCAGACCTTCCTGGTGATCCTAGCTGAACGATTATCGCACCAGTAAGAAGGAGCAGAAATGCACCTCTTTGTCTTCTATTGTGGCTCCACGACGAGAGGTTGAGGAAGAATGGGCAGAACTTGTTACAAGGACGTCATGGTTCTCTGACATTTACAGAGAACTGATGTAGGCAGGGGAGAAGTGGTTTACGATGGTGTGATTCTGTATTTCATTACAAAAGTGTGTTATCCGCATGTTTCTTTTTTAAATTTGTTTGATTGAAGGCCGATCCTTCAGATTCCAGTAATGAAAACCTTTCCTCAGGACTGCTTCTATTTCAGTCGAGGTGGTTGCTGGATACTAACAATTCTTTTAAAGGATCCGGACTTGTTGTAAGCCTTGAAAAGAAATTCCAGGAATTGCTTTGAAGAATTCTGCATGCTCTTGCTGAATAATAGTGGATCAGTTTGCCCTCATCTGAAGACGACCAAGGTTGATGATTTACTTTTCTTTTGGGAAAAGTCATCAGGATCTGAAATCCATAGTTTTTAGATCCATAGAATGGGTACAAGCTGCTATGTGAAGTGGGAGGCCAGAGGATTTCTCTGTCCAAACCTGAACGGAGAAATCCACTAATCCTATCTATATAATATATACCTTCTTGGGGACTCTTCAAAAATCATTCAGAAGCTTTCATTCTTTCTTGGCAAAATACATTCAACCAAAGGAGAAGAATAGCTCAGTTCATCAAAATAACAGCAAGTGGACCCTTCAGAGATGATAGAGATTTGACTTTATTGCACAAAAAGCATACATAACCTCATTAGCCATCTTAATTATATTCAACATAGAAACCAGTAAGAAAAGATGATATGTAGGCATATCAAGAATGCATGATAGAAGAGGGCTATAAATGCATGGTTTGAGAATGCATGGTAGAAGAGGGCTATAAATGCATGGTTTGGTGATCCGACCTTGACGAATATCTGGCTTTTCCTCAGTCGAAAATAGTTCTCCTCTACTTCGTTACAGCCTGCTTGCTCGATCTCTTCAGCCATCCACCCCCCCTGCACACCAAAGAGGCAGACCAGAAATGCCAACGACACAAGTAATAGACTTTCCCTATATTTTCTGCATTACTTCAAGGGAGCATAACCTAACTGGTCGGACTGGTCAAAGCTGGTTATATGTGCCTTATGCATGAAATTTCGTGTGCAGTATGGTAATGACAAAAGTACCTTTTATTCACACCGGAAAAAGATAAACTTTTGGTAAGATAAAAAAGGAAATAAAAAAAAGTGAAATGACTACAAAGAATATATATTTTGTTTATATTATAAAAACATCCTATTTCTTTTACTGCGTACTTAACTGATGCACGGAAAACTGCGCACTCAACCTTACTACGGGCTGGTGGGTAGTCAAAAACTTGGTTGTCAGTTCGACTTCCGTGAGCACTACTCTAGAGTTGAAGGCAGTGACCATGACTTCACACCACTTAGCTTAAGTGGTATCCTAGTCGGTGCCACATAGACAGAGTTGCAGCGACGAGGGCCATTTAGGTGGCTCGGCAGTGTGATATTAATTAACTCAATGATATTAATTAACTGAATGACATTGGGCCTTGCTGATCGATCTCTACTTAAAGTCCCTAGCTCCATAATATTCCAAATCATGAAAAGTCTTTTGGAAACGATGGGAAATCGGCATCTCCGTTTGATAATTTTGTCAAGTATAGACGCTAGATTCATAATAAAGATGTGTGGTTCACAAGTTGCTATTTCGGTAGGATAGACATTTTAAATCCCATAATTTGAAATGGACCTTTCTGTAAAATTTGACGGGATTTATTTTGATCCAAACAAGTCTTCTTTAAATTCAAATATATAATGTAGGATTTTGAAGCTTGAAATATATCTTTTGGCAGTTCTAATACACAAAAGGTTTCGTTTAGGTTTGATATACTTGGATTTGAATTGTTTTGTTTGGATCTAGAGTGAACTTTGTTAGGCCTAAGAAAGCCTTCGAAAAGGACACTTGGGTGTAGGGATCTTTCAGATCTAGAGAGCAAGAATGATATCTGACCGGTTCCTATATATGAGCAAATTGGTTCACAACAAAGTAGATCTAGATACGGTTCTGTTCTATAATCCAGAAAACCAAATGATGGGGCACTCAAAACCTAAATGCTCTCCTTCTTTCTCCTCTCTAGATTTTTTTTCTCACTACATATGTATTCTTGCCATGTCGCACCTTCGGAACACCAGCACTAACACTCAATGGTGCCTGCACTATCCTAACGCAAGGGAAAAACAGAGGGACACGCAAGGGAGAAGCCTAGATACATAAAAAAAAGCTGGATACACACACAAAGAGAGAGAGAGAGAGAGAGAGAGAGAGAGAGAGAGAGAGAATATAGAGGTAGAAAACAATACATCCTACATCAAACATGAACCAAGAAACCAATAGAAACCTTTTGGGTTTCAATGAATCAATGGACAACAAGCAGCTCTCACGTCATTGCATGTTGGAAAATTTCATTGTAAAATACAAATTTATTCTTGTTGAATCATTGAAAAGAAAATGTAAGAATTTGTATGTGCAAACATACCTCAATCCAATATATAGTCTTTCACAACCACTACGACAAAAATAGTAGAGGGAAGGAAAAGAAGCTAAGCTGGCTACACATGGCTATGAAAACCACGATCGTTTATTTATATTGAACGTTCAGATTCAGCCCATTATAGAATTCAATATGTATATTTTTGTATGTACGCAAATGAATTATTCATGATGTAGGAAAGAAAGGACTTCTCCTGTTCCTGTCACTCTCATGCCTTCTACAGTTCAGTCCACCAAATCTGCACTAACCCTTGTAGATGCTTCACTGCAATCACCACCTTCTTACACCATGCCACCTCGTGCAACTCAAAATAATTTCTCCACCTAACTGTAGTAGAGCAAGCTTTGCGTCCAACCTGCCTGTAAACTCCAGTATATCAAACTTAAGGTAATGTTGTTGGCTCGCTATGATGCCCTCTTGTGTCCCTATTGAACTCTGCTTGGCAAGTGAGTAGGCCAAAAATCATCGCTATCAAACTCTAATAAGGGAGTCATCTGCTCACCTCGTAAAGTGAGCTGCAATGATGCATGTGGCCATGTAGCTGATTATTTATCCCTATGTGCAGCATGCAGAGGTCCAAATCAAACGGTAGCAGGTGCTCCGAAATTTGGACCGTGAGCCGGTGTAGGGTGCTGGCACCGCTTGGGGACTACGGGACAACATGGGTAGGCTTAGGGCAGAAAATGAAAGGGGCATGTAGTCGGGGTCTGTATGGGCCTTGGCCCTACTTTAATTTAAAAAAAAAAAAAATTACATGTAAATTTTTTAAAATTTCACTTATTTTATATAAAAATTTTGAAAAATGGTATTTTGACCATAGTCAAAATTTAAAAACTTTAATTCAACCACTCATGAAAAATTTTTAGTTCCGCCCCTTGCATGTGGTTGGGTTTTATAGGTCTTAGAGGGTTGCCATAGGCATGCTTAGAGATACCTAGCTAACATGGATAGTTATAATACAGTTCTAGGTTCGGATTTGTTGGACATTGGCCAGACTGGGTTCAAAGTGGGTTGTCATACCTGGAATAAGATATGTGGAATCCATAAACAAGTCATGTGTGTTGAAGGTCTGGTCTAGACCTGCTGGAGAACCAAAACGTGCGGCCTAGACTTAACCAGGCTTGACAAAAAATTAAACTCTCACCATGTTCTATTCGACGGGGAATAGGTGTTAGGATCAACATTTGGACCAAAAGAATGGGTTTGAACTGAACCTGGATCTAAGGCAGGCCGTCGATTCAGCCCCAAGGGGTGGTGCTTCTAGTCCCTAGCTCGTGGCCCAGTTGTGGTCTGGACCTATGTTGGGGACCAAAATGTTCAAAAATAGATTTAAAAGTAAGGGCAAGCATCAGGCCGGGTACCTGTCCGGCCTATTTGCCTGAACCTGAGCTTGGGCCATGGATTTGGTCTGACGGGCTGAAAGGACTTGGAATCAGCCCGAGGTCTGGGCCGGTTCACATTGTGCCCGATGAGGCCCAAGTAAAGCCAACTTCAAATTTCTTTTTATTAAGTTGGTAACCCCATTTTATAACCCTCTTCTGCCATGCTCCTTGAAAAGTTTTGGATGTAGGACTAAAAGTCCTTTTGCACAATCTTTATTGAGTATTGTGTTAAAATTCCGTTGGTGGTGTAGAAAGAAATTCATAAGGAGACTATGGGGTACATATGAAAAACAGCTTTTCACATGATCATATGGTTCTTGTGGCAGTTGAGGGACAAGACAAAACATAATGATGAACAAGATACTGATGCATATTATTGAAGATTTTGGGAATCTTGCAAAGAACAATAAAAAAAAAAGTAAACAGAAACAAAATGGATAAACAAAGAGTAGAAATCTGGCTACATAAATTCATCGAGACAACAAATTGGAGCTTTCAAGGAGCTAGATACAACATTTACATTGCATCTTGGCATGGAGAAGGCTTGTATCGTGTAGGATTGATTAGAAACTACAATGGAGGATATTGTTGGTCGAAAGAAGGGAGGTTGTTTTGTGCGGGCTGAGTTTTGAACAAATGCCTAGGAAAGACCAATATTGATGAGCAGCCAATAGTCATACAATCTAACAAAGAGGCTTGGAAAGGTGTACTTGACAAAGCCATCAAAGGTGCAACAAAAGTTGTTGGCCATTTGTGCATGTGCAAAGGTTACATCTGTTAAACCAACAACCATCATTTGAATTTTGCAGCATGTTGCCTTTGTGCTATGGTGATATGAGATACAAAGAATGTGTTATGGGCCAAGTTGGCTGGGATCCTGTTATCATTTCAAAATTTTCCAAAAATATTGTGTTCATATTTAATCTTTTGATCCTAGGCCCAATCCGAGACTCAAAACAAATTTGCGAATATTCGATCCAAATTGAATCTCTAAACCCATGTCCAAACTCAAACATAGAATTCAAACTCAAAACCGAACTTTCAACGTGAAATTCAAACGCAAAATCCAAATCTCGGATTCAAATTAGGTCTAAAACACAAGTTTAGATCTAAATCAAGAATTTCAAACTTAAAATCCAAAATCGAGATCAAAACGACCAAATTTGATTCTATCAAGTGATGCACGTATGCACACGAACCTTCCCTTTTGTTTTATATTTCGTCCTTGCACCAAAATTATGTTTTCGAGCTTAAACCACTCATTAAAATGACCAATTAAGCCCAATCCGGATTTAAAACGAGCCTGGAGCCACTCAAAACGGAGTCGATCCCATTTGTAACAAAAACCATTTTTATACACATTCAAAAAAATTGGTTTTATCCCTTTTCATTAAAACACCTTTTTTTAATTATTTATTATTTATTTTATTATTTTATTTTATTTAATAAATTTGGTCACTGCTCCCAATGGCATGCCTGATGGCGAGCGCTCGTGAGCGCTCGCTCGCATGTGACTACGCATGTCAGGCACGATGCCGCGCGACAACACTATGTGTGCGGCCAATCTCAACCGTGTGCGCGTGTTGAGGCGTTGAACCGGTGCAGGCCTCCTGTTTTTGTGCTAAACTGACCCTTGGGGGCGGTTTTCACCATCTTGGGTGGGCATTAGCCCTGCCCACAAACCAAATGACGTATATATGAATATATATGTGTATTCCATTTTAAAATCTCTCTCTCTCTCTCTCTTGAAAATCATCTTCTCTCTCTAGTTGATTTAAACATCTTTTTTACAAGCTTTTATATACGTATCCACACACACACACACACACATATATATATATAAGATCTTTACACACACACACACACACACACACACACATATATATATAAGATCTCTTTCTCTCTCTATATTTCTCTTGTGACCAAGTCTTTCATCTTTTCCACTCTTTTATATATTTTTCTGTCAAGATCTTTTCATTTGCCGACTTCGTCAAGACCAAAACTTACGTAATGTCCTAATCATTCTACCTTCTAATCATGTAAGATCAATGCATTCATACATCTATATTCACTTAACATCACTTATGATCACAAGCATCTCTCTAAAAGAACTTAAGAAAGATAATATGGAACTTTAACTAAGTAGTAATCAAATTAGAGTAAAACCTCAGACCTTTAAAGTCTTAAGAGAGTGCCAAAGTGTTTTTCCAAATGATATTTGTAAAGATTTCTCATTTCAAAATTTCTCAAATCAAAATATTTTACACTCTCGAATGATTCTTAAAAACCTTTTTAAAATCTTGAAACATCAAGTCTTCAACATTTTTTTCAAACACTACACTTATAATGAAAATGATGTTTAAACCAAACAAAATACTTTAAGAATAAATATAGTCTTTGGATTGATTACCCCCAATAAAAACACTGATAACAGTCAATCTTCATACATATGGATGAGTCCCTTTCTCTCTCATTTAAAATGAACCTCATTTTTCTACAATACTCCAAAAACCAAAAGATTTTTGGGGATGTGAACTGATCTCAATCGATGTCTCTTTGGTTAATGTAATAATCATGAGAAGGATGTGATTTTTTGTTGTAAATATCCCACTTTTTGCTAATAAAAAGTGAGATGGCCTAGCCCCTCCGTAGGTTTTCACCAAGAGTATTCTGTTAAAACTGTTAACGAATAATAATTAATATCAAGTAAACAACTTTTTTCAAATGGTTTTGTACAACAAATTTTTTGCCTTGAAACCCGCATAAGCAATAAATTATGATGGAAGAACATTAAAATATTCATTAATTTTGGAACAATGATAAATAATACAAAAAAGAAGGATACAAGTTTAGTCCAACATCACATACCTTTGAGGAAAAGGGGGTGGGTAAGCATATTATAAAAACGGGAATGACATGCTCGTTTTATCCTTATGGCCGGCTAGATTCACGTGTGCCACCATCTGGCTGGTTGTCGGAAGCCAACAATGGCTCTTGTAGGTAGCAGTGGCGTTAAGGGGCTGACCCCCTTTTGTTTGGAAAAAATTTCTGCTGCTAGTGAAAATCCTACTACCCAGCCCTCTTTCATTGGTTGTTTGCTTGGCGAACGGCACGTGCAGGCCCTCTGATGTGCTGCGATTGCTAGAAGGTTCGTTGATCCTCCTTCATATCGGCCCATGGTGTGGTTGAATATAAGAAGAGGTGCTTACCTCTTCGAACACGCTATCATCGGAAAACCCAAAGGTAGTTGTGAACTCTAGCTGTGGTGGGTCGACTTTGGTGTTAAGACATCCTCCTTAGGCAGTGATGACCATTGATTTGCTCTGGTTGGTCCACATGAATGTGCACACTCCCCGATCAATTTGAGAAAACCCTGTGTTTTTTTGCATCGGCAAATTGAAGGAGTGGACAATTCAATTTTCTCTAGCACATCTCCATTCAATGACATCTTCACGTTCCTCAAACAAATTCTTTTCATGATATTTTTCCAATATTACAAATCTATTTTAGTTTTTGACATGTACATCTTCTATTTTTCATTTGTGTTCCTTCCGCATTGCATGCAATCCCTCCATTGACTTTACAAACATTTTAAGATTCTCGTGCACTGTGTTTCTGTTGGTTTGAAAGCTTTCTTGCATTGCGATAAGAGAATCCTTCAACAACACAATCTACTGTATTACCAAAGAACTCTAATGCTGGCATTCAGGGCTCCTTTTAGGACTATGTGCCATCACATCAATTTCGGAAAGAGGAATTAAACCAAGACTCAGATACCAAGGAAGTTCTCTTCCTCCGTGCATCAATTTATAATATCAGAAGTAATAATTAGATTCAACTTGATAACAATTATGACTCCAATGTAGAATTAATAATATCAAATAGATTACGATAGTGTCATCGAAACATTATTTTGCTATATGTGGCTGCACAACTGTTCATTAATTAGTGATGCAATTTTTGAATTATCTAGGCGGTTGATCACACTAATACTTTGCATAAGAATGGGTCCTCAAGACTAGTTGAAGCCGGGCCGGCCCGGCCCGATACCCACCCCTAGTTTTCTCATCTGATGTTTGTAGGCATATTTTTATTGATAGGCTATTTCCTTTTTCCATTGGAATATCAACTGGTTTGCAGTTTTGCATATTACATCACTTTAAGACATCTTTACGTACGATTCTATGAGAGAACGAGAAGTCTTTTTGAGCAATCTCTTTTGTTTTCAATGCCTATAATAAATGTTGCTTTACCCATGTCCTTCATATCGAAATAAATGGACAACTACTGCTTGATTGATTTTGACATCTAGCTAATAGTATATCTCAACATACAATGAAAGAATCACAAACTTGGGTTTTGTCAGTTCATATAAACACGATCATTTTCACCAATCATATCATAATCATTCAAAATGATAGTCTTTTGAAACTTCAAATACTACCGTCTAGATGATTACTTAAGGCCATAAATGGACAGTTTGAGCTAACATGCTTTGCATTTATAACCTTTAGCAACATATCTCTTGGGTTGTCCATGTAAATTTCTTCATCCAATTCTCCATTAAAGAATATTGTCATTACATTCATATGTTATAATTCCAAATTCATATATGAAACAAAGCTATTATAAGGCAAATAAAAGTCAACTTGACTACTAGAGAAATGGTTTAATCATAGTTTAGACCGTCCTTCTATGTATCCTTTTGCAACTAAGCAAGCTTTAATCTTGCAATATACCCTTGAGCATTTCTCTTTATATTTAGACAAAGTCAAGTATACTGCTTAGTGCAATATAACATTTAATATTAAACACCTTATTGGGCAAGAACAGAGTTTTAAGATATAAGTTCAGAAATTAGATCCAACATAACATGAATGCATACATAATCCAAATTCTTAGATTTTGATCAAATTGATGCATTGAATTGGATCCAAATCAACAATGATATCACATTTGATTCTCATATATATGAGCATTCAAAATCTGATCTAAAATAAATAAAAAAAAGCCAAATGGAAATTACAACGTTGAAGCCCCGTTTGATGCACAAGAAAAATACTGTGCAACATGGATTTTTTTTCAAGTTTGTATAATTTTCCTTTGCAGCATCAAACACATGGAATTTTACATTGCGTTTTTCATTGAAGTTGAAAAAACTTCCCATGCTAGGTCCCACTTTTTTCCATGAAAAATTCTTCCTTCCATACATTGATAATTTTACCATGCAAAAAAGTTTTTGCGCACCAAACAAGGCCTGAATGAAGGGTCACCATGCATATTAGACAAAAAAATAATAACCATAAAACAGAGTTATATACAAATCCAATCCAGAATAAAAAACAGAAATATATTTTACTTTGTGTCCACTAAGCGTAAAGATAGAGTGTGGATCCAAAATTGGGTGATTACAGTTCCGGTCATATCATTGGTCGAGAACATAACTCAAGCACAAATGCACGAAATCCATATTTAATTATGCAATATATATAGTTTCCAGATCCAAAGTTCTATCCGTAATATAAAATATCGCACCATAACATAAACCCTAAACAACATTATAGAGAAAAAAAAATGAAAAGGATCATGACACGTGAATCACCCATGCATATACAAAAAGATGGATGTTATACTATTAAAAAAAAAAATCTTTTTAGGTGTGGGACCACAACACATGAACCACCTTCATATAAAACAATGATGGAGTTTGGCAGTCATTAAAATATCAAAACTTAGGAAAGTCCTCAACTACTTTATATAGAAACCACGGCCTCGAGTATGGGGAAATGCCAAGGGGGCTCTATCACCCTTCATGTCTAAGGACAGGTTCAGATGTGTTTGAAGCCCGAGTATGTAATGGATATTGTGCCATTAAAGTAGAATCTATAAAAGGGCCCATCACAAAATGGTGAATCACTGCATCTCTTTCCTTTGTTTCTGCTATGTAAGGAGGATGTGCAACATGTTATAGCAAGCTCCAACGAATGAGGAACAATCCCTGTTGCTGCATCCTCCACCCACGAGCGCAGGGAGGGGGGGGGGGCGCCTAGGCCATGGCCCCACCTCAGCTAATTGGAAAAAAAAAATTGAAAATTTTTAGTTGTGTAGTGTATTTTTTGGATTTGGGTTTAGTTTCGCCATACCTGGATAAGTTCATTGGACCGTTTGGCCCACCCCTAAAAAAAATCCTTGCTCCACCCAGTATAGGGAAGAACATGGATCTAAGAGAGCTTTCCACTACAGTGGTTTTTGATGCTCCTTTTTCTCTCTTTGGTAAACTAGGTATGTTATGCTCAACTCTTATAGTAAGAGCAATAGATGGCTACCATATAGATTATGTAGTTGAAGCCATCAACTTGAAATGAAGGTGCATCCATGTCATTCCACTCATCTACCCAAAACAACAGTCAATGGTATGCCATATGAGTGTTTTAGTTCCACGAATGGGCACAAATGGCTGGGTGGACAGCACATGTCCAGTCTCCTCTATGTTAGCCACTAGGTCAAAGGTTCATGCCCTTCCTCTAGCAATGCTCAAGGCAGGAAGAAGAGTGAAGAATGGGTGGCATCGATTATCCATCATCAAATTGCTGCATGGATAGAGATGGCAGCAACTATTGCTGCTTTATTTAGTTGGTTGATGGAAGTCCATCCTCCCTCCACCTTAGAGTCTATGTTATATATAGCTTATGGTATACCGTAGATAGAGTTTACTTGCCATTTTCAAGACCTTGCAAGACAACAAAGAGCCAGTGAATTAACCTAGCTTTAGTATCATTGATAGAAAAACATACATAAATGCATAAGTACATTACCTAATGAATGTGGGCTTGCACAACTTAAGTTTTTTTTGTAATAGATTACGAAGATGAAATCCATGTCTGACTATCATGTTCAACGGGGACTAGGCTTTCACAATATTTATGAAAAAACCTTCAACCTCCACAATCCTTATCGCATTAACGATTTCCCCCCAGTTTCACACCAAACTTCTTTAATTTTCTTTTGCCCTCTATGTATATTTGTTTGTATAACCACCACCTTAGTAGTCGAGTTACGTGGGCCGTTATGCAACTCCATTTGAGTTGCATTATCAGTTTGGATCCAGGTCATCATTAGTGGAATTAGATTTTTAATCTAATTGTAATCAATAAAATAGTGGAAAGAAATAAATAAGAATAGTGTGGTGTTGATTAGTCACGGTAACTTTTGTTTTATATGTGATGTGTAACTTTTGTTTCATATGTGATGTCTACATATATATCTTTAACCTTGTTTTGAAGAAGTAAGGTGAATGCAGCAAAGCAAATTTTTGTAGTCTCTCTCTTGTTTGTTCTCTCTTTTTCTTTTAAGTTCCTGCATGTTTTTGTTTTCATGCGATGAAGAAAGTCCAGAAAAAAGAAGAATCATCTGCACATGTAGTTTAATCACTGCCCAATGCCTATGAATCCTTTGAATTAGCAATTCTGCTACAAAAAACCATACAATTAGCCCTAGTGTTGAAAGAAAGATTTGCTTGTCGCCTAGAGGCAGAAGGTAGACTCTCCGATATGCATTTGCTGCAATTGGATGAACTAAAACACAAAGAGAGAGGGGGAGACATATGTGGATGAGATGACTTTGATCAAGGGTGCTGTTGGATTAGTCTAGACAAATGAAAGCAGCCATTCTAAAGCAAGAGAAGTACACACAGGAGAAATACCTTCTCTCATGGCATGCCGGTGGTAGAATTTCACAACAATATTTTTCAATGAAAGAAACAACTAAAAATAGAAACAAGAAAACAAAACTCAAAATTCTGGCAATGAAGAAGTAATGGGATATTGCATAAAGATATTTAGCGTGAAACATAGCCTTTCGAACTCATGGATGAACCTTCTCATAGAAGCCACAAAGTTGAGATCCAAAGCCATTAAGATGATCTTAGTTCGACATCTCCCCCTCAATCTAGCTCCTTGTCACCTTCTTTTCCTTTATGTTTTTAATTGGAAAGGCAAGATGAGCCTCACTACGCAACCCCTTCTTTCTCATGTCTTGTATAGATAAGGTGAGGTGCGGTGGACCAGAAGGGTTGTTCATGGTTGCTATACAACGAGCTTGTTGGATTTAAGAAAAAGACAAACGGGTTCTAAGGGCCCATTCTTATACAATCACTTAGCACACACCACCTACATAGTTCAATACTTGCATCACCAATTATTCATCACTTATGCAACTACATATACCAAGGCAGGGCTTTGTGACAATATGGTAAGCTTTGTATGGGCTTAAATTTGTTATTATTAATTTGCGCATTGTTTAAATATTCAATATTATTAATAAATGTTAGTGGTCTCTATAACCACATGTGGCCAGATTAGTTTCTTTTCCTCCCTTTATTTTTTTTGTTGTAAATGTTATGGAAGATTCAATTATATTGACCTGACGCAAGATCGATTCAGGTACACTTGCACATACAAATTATTTGATTTTCTTTTTGATGTTTCAACAAGAACAAATTTGTACTTCACAACGAAATTTTCTAGCATGTGGTGCCAGAGCGATTTGTCCTTAGGAGAAATCTAGCTACGACATCTGCAATTCATTTTCTTACACTTCTTTCCAATGGCAAAATTTCACAACAATATTTTGTTTAAGAAAAAAAAATTACAAAGACATCAGAGCTTACACAAGGATATTCAACAACAAGCATAGCCATTCGAACTTACGGATGAAGCTTCTCAAGGAAGCCATAGAGATGAGATCCAAAGCCATGAAGATGATCTTACTGTTCAACGTCTACCCCTTAATCTAGCTTTTTGGCTATTTTTCTTCCTTCTATGTTCCATGAGGTAGGCAAGATGAGCATTGGAAAACCCTTTCTTTCTGGAGGGTTAAAGATGTTTTCAGTTTATTGAATTTACGAGATGGTCCGAAACGGCGCCGACGCCTCACCACTCTTCCTGCGTCCATTCTACAGAGAGTGCCGGAAGAGACCCCCCTCGCCGGAAAATCGCCTGGAAAAAACGCGACCGGGCGTGCGATCCTGGAAAAAACACCATGGGTGATGGGTCCGGTCACCATCTTGTATGAGGCGTGCTGTTGAAGAGAGGGCAATGAATCAAGCGCGGCCGGGCGTGGGATCCCTCGATTGCATCAAGCGCGGCAGGGCGTGCGTTCCTCAGACGAGTGGGCGGATGAACGAGAGCGTAGCCGATGTACGCCGGGTCAGCCTTCTCTCTCTCCCCTTCCCCGAGCTCTTTGCCCTCCTTGCTCGTTGTTCTCCTTCCTGCAGAGACGGTGAGGGAGACGGAAAGGGGGGAAGGGGAACTGGGAAGGGGAAGGGGGAGGGAGACAGGGGAAGGGGAAGGGGGGAAGGACCGAAGGAGATACGGAAGGGGGGAAGGGGGAGGGAGAGAAGGGGGAAGGACCGAAGGAGATACGGAAGGGGGGAAGGGGGAGGGAGAGAAGGGGGAAGGAGAGACGAAATGGGGGAGGGAGGGAGACGGGAAGGGGGAGGGAGAGAAGGGGGAAGGAGATACAGGATGGGGGAGGGAGAGATTCGAGAAGGGGGAAGGAGAGACGGCATGGGGGAGGGAGGGAGACGGGCCGACCGGGCCGCCGCCGGGCCGGCCTGTCCGGCCCGGGATTTTCCCAGTCCAAACCCAGCCCGTACCGGGCCGGACGCCCAGGCTTAGAGAAAACCCAAATGTCAAAAATACCATATTCAAATGCAGTTGGTAGTCTAATGTACCTAACCATGTGTACACGGCCAGACATACACCATGCTGTTAGTATGGTAGTAGATACCAGTCAAATCCTTGGTATGCTTATTAAAAAAAGCTATTAAGAGTATCATCCAGTACTTGAAAAATACTAAAAATTTGACTCTATGGTATCAAGGTGGAGATTTGAATATAAGAGGCTATATGAATGCAAATTGGAGAGGATACTCTGGCGAATGAAAATCCACATTAGGGTATGTGTTTCTACTTAATTATAGTGCAATATCTTGATTTAGTAAGAAACAAACATGTGTAGTCCTGTCAACTATAGAAGGTGAATGTATTTAAACCTATGGTAGTACAAGAAGGTATTTGGTTGATGAGATTATTTAAACATCTTGGAATTGTCTTTGAGGCAAATACCCTAATAATTGTGTATTGTGACAGTCAACCAGCAATTGCATGTATGAAGAATCTAAAGTTTTATAGTAGAACCAAATTCATTGATACTAAATGTAAGTATCTACAAGATGTCCAAAAAGAAAAAGTGTTGTTAAATTATATTCACACTAGTGAAATGTTGGCTGATCCATTGACCAAGCCAATTCCTTTTAAGCATGTTACATATTTATGTTCGGTTATGCAATCAGGTTGAAAATGTTACATGAACTGATTGCCTCAGGCATTATGTAAAAGTCGGACTAATATGAGATGAACAAGATATCGGGATACTTACCTATAAGCAAGAGGGGTTTCATATGTTGAAACGTCAATGAATCTTAGACACTATGCACGGGTGGCAAGATATATGTATATTAAAACATCAGTTTGATTGAATCAATATGAGGTCTTATACTAAAGATCGTAAGACCGACATGATCTTACAAAATCATGTATACCTAGTAACTAGATCCAAGAGCTCCAATTATTTTAGTCGGATTAAGAGTGTTATCATTGAGAACTCGAGTTGACTCTTTGAAAGAAATTGGACTTTTGGTGACTGTGAAACAAAAAATTAATTATTCAGTGCATGCATACTCACAATGGTGAACAAATGAAAGATGATTTTTGCTCCTTCATTGTGCAAGTCCCATGGATATTGAATCTAACACACACACACACACACATATATATATATAAGCAAAATTTGATCTAGGGTATAGCAAGCAATGTGCAAAGCTAAAGTACATAAATTTTTTTGGCAGGTTAAGCCACTGTGTTGCACTAATCAATGCACAGTTGATTATTCACATCTATGTTCGTGGGTTGCATGACCATATCACTAGTATGGCATGCAAGGACAAATATTTATATATTCTGTAAGGATAATAAATAGTCTACCTATTATGTGCGAGTGTGAGAATGTTGGATTTTCGATCTAGATCTACCCATGATGGGTTGGATCCAAACTGATACTGCAACTCACATGGAGTAGTATAACCACCCGCATAACTCGACCACTAAGGTGGTGGTTACAAAAACAGATAAAGATGAAGAGTAGAAGAAAATAAAAGAAGTAGGGTGTGAAGGTTTGGGAGAATCGTTGATGTGATAAGGGCTGTGAACATTGAAGGTTTTCTAAGAAATTGTGAAAGCCTAGTCCCTATTGAGCACGAAAGTTGAACATCGATTTCATCTTCACAATAGGCTAAAAAAAAAGAAAACGTCAAGGCATGCAAACCGCCACTCATTAGATAACATAGTTACACATTTATGTATGTTTTTCCATTAGCTACTTTCCATACGGCACCGTAACTCTTAATCATGAAAGGACTATATACTTATTCCACCACTACCGGAAAATACAGCGGACACTTTGCAAAGCTCTCATGGACTATAACTAGCATTCTTTGGATTGCTAGACAAACACCAGAACGACGTCCTTTCATTACAGACGTTGTTTGATTGCACCACTAGCTAACACCGGAGCGACGCCCTTTCATTGTGTTGAGCACATCAGTTCACACTTCCCAGCCTTTTCCTTTTTAGTTTTGGGAATATGTTGGAAATATTGGACCTTTGCGACTTCTGCAACTGTAGATGACAGGTGTGAATTTTGTGTCGATGGTTTTCCTCTGCTTGGATGCCTCATGTGTATCTTCTCCTCGTTATCTGTTTTCCCTTTCTTGAAGAAATTGCAACTGTAACATGGAACTTAAAAGAGCTTGCAGAAGGTTAAGATTCGTATGTCGTATACTTTGCAGCCTCACAGGTCACTGAACTGGCTTCCTAAGGAAAGGAAAAAAAGCGATTAGAGGGGAACGAAGAAGAGGCTTTCCTGTTACACTGGAAAATTGCGACCGTATCTGGACTCGCGAGCAAGGTCGTGCCCTTGCTCGGCCTCGGCCGACATCTCCTCAAGAGACCTTCGTTTGGACTCGGGCACGAGGAACGTCGACAGGAACCCCAGCGCGTTGCTGACGCCCAGCACGATGAGCGCGTTCTTGATTCCGAATCCAGGGGGGTAACCCTGCTCCACCTTCTTATGGTCCTTGCTCTGCGCCGCATATAGGAATCCAAAGGCCCCGACAATGGCGCCGGCCTTCCCCGCTGCAGCAGAGATGCCGTGGCAGGTTGACCGGAACCTCGCCGGAAATATCTCGGCGGGAATTACAAAGGTGGTGGTGTTGGGGCCGAAGTTGGCAAAGAAGAAAGTGAAGGCATACAAGACCACGAAGCCGATACGGTGGTCCCTTTGGGTCCAGTGGTTGTAAGGGATGGCGAGGGAAAACATGAAGAGAGTCATAAAAAAGAAGCCCATCAGCTGAATGGTGACGCGGCCGATGACGTCGATGAAGGCGACAGCGAACCAGTAGCCGGGGATGATGGCGCAGAGGGCGATGAGGGTCTGCGCGCGTGCAATCCGGAAGACCTCTTCGATGGCGTTCATGGTGTTGGCTGCCGGAATCCAGCCGATGGCAGAGAAGATGTCCTTCTGAAAGAGGTTCTGACTGTAAAAGGCGATGTCAAGGAAGAACCATGAGGAAGCAGTGCCCAATAGGTGGGCGCCGTGCCGCTTCGCAAACTCGCGGCTAAGGAGGCCGTAATTGAAGGAGGTCGACGTATCCAAGGCGACATTCTTGTCCTGCTCGTTCTCGAACTTGAGATGTAACACCCTCGACATGTCAGCTTCAGCCTGCTTCACATTCTTTACCACGAGCGCCGTGTACCTGGCCGTCTCCGGCATCCGCATTCGCCAGTAGTAGGTGAGCGCAGCCGGCACGGCGCCAAACATTAGGATAATTCGCCAAACGTAGTCGGCCTGGGGGACGGTCTTGCCGGCACGTCCTGTCTCGTAGTTGTTCATGAAGGCGGCGGAGACGATGATCGAGACGATCCCGCCGGCCAGGATGCCCAAACCTTGCATGGCGAAGACGGCGGCTATGAAGGCTCCCCTAGTCTTCTTGTTGGCATATTCGGACATTATGGTGGCGGAGAGAGGGTAATCCCCGCCGATGCCGAAGCCCAGCCAAAACCGAAAGAAACAGAGAGTCGCCATCACGGCTTTGGCGGACTTCCCAAAGGAGAGGCCCGAGAAGATGGAGCAGGCAAACATGAGGATGAGGGTGATTCCGTACACCTTCTTCCTCCCCATCCTGTCGCCGAGCCAGCCGAAGAAGAGGTTTCCGGCGAGAGTGCCGCAGAGGGCAACGCCGTTCACGGCGGCATTGACGTGGGGGGGAAGCAATCCCGGGTGGTCTGGTTTGCTGCCATCTTCATAATAGATGCGGCCGAGGAGCTTTGTCACGACGGAGACGGAGAAAAGGTCATAGGCGTCGGTGAAGAAACCCATTCCGGCGATGACGATGGCCGTGAAGTGGTACAACTGTGTCTTGGCCACGTCCAGCGCTTTCAGCACTTGCAGCTGCCCCATCGGCAAAGGTGTTAACAAAGCACAAAACGGGCAGAGAAAAAGATCAGAGACCAGAAAGAGAGCGCACGGATGATTGGAGGGCAAGAGTCGTGGAGCTCTAAGCTGAGATGCAGGTGAAACGGCAGACTACTGAAGGAGCCAGAGAGGAGACCTTAGAGCTGAACCGGTCAGTCAACTGCTTGTCCTAATCACCCACACAGCTTCCACGGATGGAGGCCATGGCGGCCCTACTGAGGGTCTCAGAACCGTCCAAGGATGCTTCTTTGGACAGTGCGTGTGGGGCATCTCCTTTGCCGTGCCGTCTGTCACCCGCTTCTCTCTCCTCCTCCATTTCTCTGAAGCTTCTAAGTTTCTGCGTGTTCAACAGGTCCACATCGTCCACGGAACACGTTAGATGCTCTGGTTCTCGCTCAATGCAGAGTAACATCGTTGAGTATTGTATTGGTTGATCAGTACTGACCAGAAGAACAGGATCTCCGTTGGCTTTAAATTTTTATTTTTCCTGGGTGTGTGGTTGATTTGGTTGAGGCCACTGTCTCGTCTCGTGCCCACTAAGGTCTACTCTTCTGAACCTATTACTGTCAAGACAGAGTTGCGTCCCTGTTCCGTGTCAAAAGAAAAAAAAATGATATGTTTTTACTTTATTGAAAAAAAAGTCCTTGCCTTTTCATTTTTTTGATTTTTCTTTGATCTTTACAATATTTTGTTCATTTAAATGAAAACGTTTTTGCTTACAATAATACCAAATTTCGTGCACCAGCACAACATAAATCTAGCTTCGGTTACAATAGAAAAAAAAATGCACTTGGTTGTGACAGCAACCATAGAATTTTTAAAGTAGACCTAGTGCGCTACAACCCTTATCTATCTATAAGGGTTGACTTGAGGGTCTTCCTATGCGATGCCAAAAAGAAATGGTGAAGGACCATAAAAAACAATTTTTTAGATAGAAAACGGAGGTTGGGCGGGCTTTCTTTTTTCCAGATTATGACAATGATCACATATACAGATCAAATGGTCAATCATGATTTTCTTCAATTTGAGGGTAATAAATCCAGCCCCCCATCATAGTCCATTCGTTTCTGAAATCGGTTTCAACTAAGAGTTATTCACGCTAAGCGACCATAAAAGAAACAATTAAATTAATCCATCAGTGAGACGTTAATTGAACAAGTAATATCATTCTAAAAACGTGAAATGAGATCAATTTTTTATGAAAGAAACTTTTAATTTAAAAATCTCTTATTCAATATCCACAATAACCAAACCCATCTTTTTTACAAATCTCAGATCTTTTGCAGATTGAATTGGATTTGTCTTCAAAAAAATAGATCCGAATTCATTTTCCATTCTGAATCTGAACAGAATAACGTTTCATTACATCAAGCTTGACAAAGGTTAGACTTGCCAGCGGCAGTGCTGCCTAATTATAACCAATAAAGTTGACGAATATGGTTTTGGAAATAAAAATGTTTTTTTTTGTTTTTTGTTTTTCTAATGGTCAGGGTCCCTCCAATGGCTGGGCCGAACATACTTGATTATCGACCTTAATTAGATTTGGTCAAGAAAGTCATATTACAAGGGCGGTGCCGAACATATTTGATTTTCATTGGTCTTCTTGGGTTTAGGGAGACCCCAAAATTACAGTGAATAAAATAATGAAAGAATAAAAGCTGCACAAAACCTTGAAAATAGACCTGATAACAAACTCAGTATATCTGACTTTTATCAAAAACATCCTCAGAAGGAAAATTATCAAAGACAACCAGATCACGACATCTGTTTTGGATTAAAGGGAGCCTGGAAAAAACGAATTTCAGGACTTTGGTTGCTGCCTTGGAGCCAACGCTTCCTTCTAGCACTATTAGATGAGACTGAGATCGTCTGAACTGAATTAGGAAGCACAGTGAGATCTTGCTCCAACACTAGATTTTTCCTAATAAGCTGAAAATCATTATCTGTCACCCCAGATGTCCAGATAATCTTGCCAGAGTGACTATATCCTTCATACCATGGTGTCAAGTTCTGGTAGGAAAAATGGGACTCGGTTGGTCTCGAAGCTTCATTGGCTGCATGGGAAGAGACATGCTGTTTCTATAAGATTCATGGTTGCTGACTTGTTTAATTCAGATCTTATACTTAATCCTGGTTTTCAGAATATGTTGATCAGATGTCGACAGGGAGGACCAGCTGTTTGCAAATGGGCACAGAGCAGATCAAATGATTTCATTGATATACGGCAGGTGCCGAAGAAGAAACGCGAAGAACATGTGGTGGCAGTAATAGGCAGGCTTCCTGCCACGAATCCCTTAAAAAGATTGGGTTTCACTGTTGTGAATTGGTGTTTTATGTTTAGAAATCACAAAGAGAGGGCAAAGCACATCCCCTTTACCTGTAATGTTGCAGAAAAAGTGTAGAAATTCATGACTTCCAGGTTCTAGCGTAAGAGATGTCCCCATTCTGCAATAATTCGAGCACGGAAATTCTGGCTTTCGTGCAGTTTTAATGGAGGATGGCTTGTTATCTGTGGGAGAATCGCTTCTCATATGTGATTTGGAACCTTTGGATAATGAGAGATAGGCATATGTTAGGGCTAAATCCAAAGAAGATGTCAGAGGTGATTTAGGATATGTGGAGACTGTAGACTTTTGCTTCACGGTGGCTTAATAGAGAGACTAAGACCTGCTGAAACTATGGGCGGATACAGGAATAATTCATGAGAACTGGCCTGCTATGACAGAAAATGAAATATATGCATTCAGATTATGTCTTTAAGCGGGTGCAATTGTAAGATGGGCTCTTTTGGCATCTTAAAAGAAGAAAGGAGAAGGTGATCGGTGATCCTATTTAATACCCTAATTTTTTTTTCTATGGTCTGAACAAAGAATCATCTTATAGCAAATCAAAAGGGTGGCTAAAGATTTAACAGAGCATATTGAAGAAAAAAAGGACAAGCTACTGGTATGGGTATGAATTAGGTACTTATATGGGTACGACAATTTTAAAAATTTCCAACATGAGGATACGACAAGGTATACGTTATATATATGTATGCAGGCTTCCACAAAAAATATACAAAACACCACAAAAAAAGAAGAAGCAAAATTCAACACAAAACCTACAAAAATTCTACAAACTTTATTCAAAAATCAAAACTGCGGTGTCCACATGTCGGTATGTCGACATGGGTATGGCAGCCTTCAAGCCGCGTGTGCGTTACTTAGGTTACAAATAACTGTGCGACATATGTTATTAAGATTGTGAAGACGAATCAATGCAAGTAGCAGCAAAGCTACAGCTCTAATGGTTTCTTGTTTTTTTTGTTCTATTGTTCTTTGTAAATCTGTAATTGATTCTTATTTTTAGGGACAAGAGATAGGGGCCAACCCTCCAGCAGGCTGGTTTCAGAAACTGCACAAAATCCACTCTTTCCATCAAGTGCACTACTTTTTTAAAGTGTAACAAATTCTGTTAGTCTTTTTTTTTTCATATGCACAAACAAATACCCATAGCATCAGACCCCATTTTGTAAATATTAGAGAAGTAAGAGATATAACTAATAAGAGTGGGTCAAATCCAGTAAGAATAACCGACCCCAATACTCTTCCGTATACGGATATTACACGATGTATTAGTCCCTCATGTTCTGCGTAGTTCTCGGTGAGATTAGGCGGCTGTGGTTATTTTTTGTCATGGGAAGTACTGGCCAGTGGCTAACATCTGTATCAGAGCCTGAAATGGCTACAGCATCACCAGAAGGTTGGAGGGGATTGAGAAGAGCAATAGTGAACTAGGACGAAGGAAGATCAATAATGCACACCATGCGATGTGGAGAGCAACAGCTGATGCCGTTGCTGAAGAAAGTCATCAGCTGAATAGGGGAAAGAACTACGATGGTGGAGGGATGAGACTGTTAGCAAAAGGAATGACCTGCCTGCACGTCCTCTTCTTGTGCTCCTGTGAATGACACAACACAAAAACACAATACACTAATCGAGCACTTGTTTCTACAAGTGATCACAAAGGCATGACACGTAATAAGAGCACACAACACTAAAAATTTGGAGCACACTTGAAATGCCTTCATTCACACGTTTTGGCCAACCCA